>AYEL01060153.1:0-72085 GCA_000484575.1 Olivierus martensii | reverse complement strand
TACGTTTCTTCTTTATAGCTGTAGACTTGATATCATCCTTGTTTATTTTAGCATTTATTGTAGGGGTAAATAAGAAAAGAAATAAATATCCATATGCCATATCTGCTCTAGAGATCCCAGCGCCCCAATACAGCTTGCTTGTAACATCTACTCAACACCTTTACAATACTGAGAAAATAATAATTTTGGTTCCTCCTTTCCTAAACCTTTACAATATTAAGAAAATGATAATTTTGGCGCCCTCCTTCTTAAGCGCGTCCAATACAGTGCATCGTTTGCTTACCGGGTTTAAGCTGGCCTTGTCCACATATATTTCAGGCAAACGCGGACAGTTACTGATGAGCAGTGAGTAGGTACCCTCGGATAAAAACGAAATGCTTTAAGAGAGCTACCTGGAGAGTGAATATAATTCTGGTTATATATGCAATGGGCTACATCTCGAAACCGCGATAATTCGAATTTTGGTATCAAATTATAAACCGCGATAAATCGAAAATCGCAATAATCAAGGTATTCCTGTATTTATAATAAATCACTTCTACTCATTATTATATATATGATGGTGATAGTGTATGTTGAATCAGAAAAGCAAAATGAAGTTGATTACATGACATATAGATGTTAAAACTTAAAATATAATAATTCAGAGTTAATATGCATAGGAATAACATTAGAAACATTAATCTTTTTCAATTAACATTATAAATTAATAATAAAGATTTGTAAAAATAATAATATATATATATATATATATATATGTATGTATGTATGTATGTATGTATGTATGTATTTATAACTGTTTTGCTGATTTATTTTTTTTTTACAACAATTTAAATTAATATTTTTGTTTGTCTCAAAAATGATGATTTTGTTAATTCTTGTGCACCTCCTTGCAATAGACTACTGCCCCACTAGGGTGTGCACCTTACAGTTTGGAAAACACTGAAATAAATCAGTTTGCTAACAATAAATAAAATTACTATTACAAACAATTTATTCTGATCCAGTAGTAATATTGGAAAACACTAATCTAGCTTGTACAGTCGGTTCCAAAAAGGTGTTCACCTAGGTGGAAGATGTTCAGCTTCCTTACAATACTTACAAACCAATGAGATTAATCAGTTCAGGCATGAATTCGAGTTTGCAGAGCTTTGGACGATTCCATTTATTTTTTTTCTATACAATAGGATTAGGTAGGCTTTATGATAGGTGTTCAATTATTTTATCCAAAAATTGATTTTGAGCATTTATTAGGAAAGTTTCAATTTATTATTTGCAAATTAATTTGTGTTATTAATTTAGGCAAAATTCAGCATTATATGGTCATAACTACATGAGTAATTAAGAGAGAAATTGTCAAAGCACTGGCAATAACACAATGGCGACTACAGGAAGTATTTTATTTTATTATTTTATTTGAAAATACAGTAAAACCTTGATTTTACGGACTATAGGGGCAAGACTAGTCCCTAAAATCGGAAAGTCCATAAAATCGGAGTAAAATTTTTTTTATAAACATTAATTAGCATTTTCAACATACCTGTACTAATTAATGTCACTTATGCCTAAAAACTATATTATTTTACATAGAGTATTTTAAATTAAATTACATGTACAGTATATTAAACTTAGGTAAGTTATTAAAATAAAAATGACGCATTATGCAATAAATGAGTGCATTATTTTACACGCAATACAATAATACTGTACAATACTGTAGACAGTTTATTCAAATATTGTATTAATATTAATTTTATTTTATTTTTTGGAATGGTGTCCGTAAAATCGAGGTCTGTAAAATAGAGGTTTTATTGTATATACTTCATTTGTAATAAATTTTAAAAACTGTTCTAAACAATTCTCATTGATAGTGTTTAATGTCAGTTGATTGACCAAATGATATTTTGTTTGTTTTTAAAAAAAGAAAACATAAAAATTGAATGTGTGTGTCAAAATGAATTTTACATTATTACATCTTTTGTTTTGATTTTCTACTAATTTTTCTAATAGTTTATATTTGTGTTTTATAGTGAAATTTATAGTTTGTTCCACCATGCCTTTATGAAAGTTCGGTATAAAGACAAGGTATAATAGATTTTAATATTTGCGTTTTATGTTCTATTTATTTTAATAAAGATAGTTATATCTTTCACTCTGTATGTTTATTGTTTTCACCCAAAACATTACAAAACAATTGGACTTGATCTGTAAAGATATAAATGCTAATCTCATTTTCTACAAAATTTCATTTTAAAAAATCATTTCTTATGAAATACTTTATTATATCAGTAAATGTTTATCTTGAACTAGTTCTATTTAAATGGCTGCTATTTATTGGGTCAGTATTTTTAAACATTTTTGGTCAATATTTTAAATAAATGGTCAGTATTTATAATAAAATATCAGTATGTATTATAAGTGGTCAGTATTACAACTGTTAGTATAAAAATGGTTAGCATTTAAATTAAAATATCTGTAAATATAATAACTTGTTAGTAGTTTAAATAGATGGTCAGTATTTGTTATATATACCGATATTTTATTATTTTACCTGTCAGTAAAGGCTGCTGCTGTTATATTTTATATAAGATATATTTTTATATTTATAGAAATTATATAAAATTACATTTAAATATTAAATATTTTAATTTTTGAAAATATTAAATAATTTTTATATTAATATAAAAAATAGTAAAATTTTTTAAAAAATTCGAGTTTCAAGCTGCGATACAGATAATACTACATTAAACTGTCTCAACATACTATATCAGCAGTCAACAGGTTGGTGTCATGTGAAAAAGTCTGACTTCTAAAAAATCGCCTAAAAAAACTCGACCTCTCAATTCGTGGATGCCATAGGTCAGTGTTTTTCAAACTGACCTATGACCTGTAAAATTTTGAGTCCATTGGGAAGGATCTATAAATTAGGAAAATTAGAATTTTTCCTAATAAAATTCTGATATTAATTTTTTTTAAATCTAGAAATTAAAAAAAAAAAATATCAGAATTTTTTATTTATTTTTTGCATGTGGGAAAAGAATTCCACACTTCTGTTTTAATCCTAGCACCTAATGCACAGTATCAATCTGATACAACTTAAAAAAATTCATAAAAATAATTATGAAATTTTTTAAAAAATCTGGAAAAATTTCTAGCTTACTAACTTTCTAGTAGATATCAGATGCACTGAACCAATTTTGCATTAATTCCATCATTTTTAAATAAAAATATACTTGTATTAATTTGATATGCACAAGCAATTAAGTTTTTCTTTTTTAATAAAATATATATTATCAATTTCTAAAAATAGCTTTCACGCTTACACATCATCTGAGACGTCAAAAGCGTCAATTGCTTTTAATGTTTGCAATGAAGCACAAATAAATTTTTACAGTTTAATGTTAATTTTTTATTTTTCCTCTTTTTAAAACTTAGTTTACTTAATTTGTTCTAATCGTATGTACAATTAAATCATTTTAGTCATATATAAAAATGAGTAACCTTAATAATGGATGTTTAATTTATAAAATTATATTTAGTAACTTTAGATTTTTTAGCTTGTTTTAAAAAATGTATACTTTACAATCATTAAAATAATTAAAATAAAAGTTTTTCATTTATAACTCATTTTTTTTTAATTTTATACTGATTATACAGTATTTATCTTTATGCCTAATGGTGCATGCGATGTACACCTGCATTTGGAATTAAATATTTAAATTTGTAAATGTGTTATAAAAAAAATTTTTAATGTATCTGAATCATTTTATAAAATTAATAAAATTTCGATAACTCAATAAAAAAATTTATTTTTAGAAAGATCTAAAGAATTACAAGCTTTATATATATATAATCGGAAATGACGAAAGCGCCCAGTCATTAAATTATCAACAGAAAAATTTGGCATTCATAGTATATCTTATAACCTTTACTAATGAAGAGAAGATATAATATTGATGAGTTGGATGGTGCAGAAAAAGGGAATGATGACAATGGCACAGATTCACATTTCAGAGTTTTTTTTAGTAAACATTTAGTTGAAATTATCATGTCAAAGAAAATTCATGTTGATGCCACTTATAAACTGATATGGAAAGGTATGCCAGTTATAATTGTTGGTACTACAAATCTTGATCGTCACTTCCATCCATCTGGCATTGCAATATATTCAAACGAAAAATAGCAGATTTTCAGTTTATTTTTCAATCAATTATTGACAGCCTAAATAAAATAAATGAGCATATTGATTTATATAATATTTATTTAAAATTTCTAGACTACCCTAAATTCTTTCATGGCATTAGGAAAAGAAGCATGGATAGAAACAAGAGCCACATTACAAAAACTTTTATCTTATAATGAAGCTACATTAAGAGATGATCATAAATTGAAATCAAAGTAAAATAGATTTTATTTAATATTTTTTAATTTACTTTTATGGAAAATCTTAAATTTATTATATATTTTTTGATAATTGAAATATTTGTATACATATGTTTTCAGGGCTTTTGTTCCTCAAAAAGAAGCAAAAATGCATTTACCTGCTCATATAGGTGAGCTAATTACTAAAATTTATTTCATTTAAACCATCAAATTGAATTGAAATATAAAATAAATAATGGAATAAGAGCTTACTTTAATTTTATTCTTCTTATTGAAATCAAAAATGTCAACTTATTTTGAATATAAAAATTTATTAAAAACAATGATATTCTTTGGAACTTTAATTTTATTCTTCTTATTGAAATCAAAAATGTCAACTTATTTTGAATATAAAAACAATGATATTCTTTGAAAAAGCATGGTTAAATTAAATCAAATATAATGAATTAGAATCTTAATTTCCTCGATTTCTAGACCAGATAAAAATGATTATATAGATGTTCTCAGTATATTATTATATATAAAAGCTGTTTCTGTCTACCATTATTTAACAGTAAGTAAGTTTAATATAAATGGACAAAAAGTTATGCATATATGATCTAGCTATTTGAAATTATTTATAATATTAAACAAGTTTTATGCATTTTAAAATATCATATATGATCTAGCTATGAGAAATTATTTATAATATTAAACAAATTTTATGCATTTTAAAATATCATATTTATACCATGCATCATTATTATATAATATGTTGCATGAAATTATATAAGTTCTCAATATACATTATTATTTATTCTGAATATTTTGGCCCAGATTCTTCCTGAAAATATCTGGAGGCATGGGATCAAGAATTGAACATGAATCCTCCAAAATGAAAGCATAGTAAATTTCCATATGTCCATCTAGTTATCATTCTTCGATGTCAATGCTTCAGCTTCTTTCATGATTGTGTTTAATAAGCATTTAATGTCATGATCAATTCTTAATTCATTGGTTGTATTAAATACAGGTATTCTAAGCCAGAAGACAACATTTACTTGGAATTTATTTGCAGATTAGATATCAACATATGGATGATGTAAAAAAACATAATACAATATAGGGATAATTTTTCACTTCACACAATCTGGGGCAAACTTAATTGCAGAATAACATAAATTGAGGATGACTGTATATTTTTTTATCTAATATAGTATATAATGATTTACTTTTTCAAAAATATATTTTTGAAATATAGGATTTACAAAGTTAAAATATTTGCTGATAAAAACATTTTCTAATAATCCTAAGTTTGAAATCAAGAAATTTTTTCCCAATGATAATCGAATACAGTATTTAATATTGCACTTGTATTATCAGACCATTGAATATTTTTGTTTAATTATAGAGCAGTTTCCTATGAATATCCAATTGAGCATATGCCCTAGAACAGCGGTCGCCAACCTTTCAGACCTCACAGACCACTAAATTTATGATCTTATAATGAATATTACAACTAAATTGTTCCTTATTAAAATATTACACATTTTTAGTGTGAATTTTGTCCTGCTTGTTTGGAGAAATTTTCAACTTGTTCATAAACATTTTGAAGCGTCCGAAAATTGATTTTGCCGTTAACCTATCTCACTTGAAATTTTACGCAAACCACCAGTGGTCCGTGGACCACTGATTGGCAACCGCTGCTCTAGAATGTACTGCTATGATACATCCGGCTTGCTTATGTTGTATACATTGTGTGTCAATTTTGTGAAGTAAATAGTCTATAAAATTTTAAAAATGCCGTGAATATGTTCAGCATATGGTTGCAATATGAGATCTGGGACTAATCTTCTTTCTAAAATTAAATTCTACTGATTTCCAGTAAAAGAAAACCGTAATAAAACTGCTCCAATATGACTACAGACTTCCCCAAGTCTAAAAAAGAAATGATAAATGAAGAAGTATAGTGAAGAAAAGGCAAAATTTTACTTTGAATACTGCTAATTGAGATTATATTCTTCACAAACTATAGCTTTTAATAATTATATTGGGGATTGAGATATATTATAATAGTGAAAATTAGCAACATTAATATTTCGGCATATTTCGAGATATTTATACTCAATCTGATAAATATTTATTCTATGCATGAACAACTAGCAACATATAAGTAAAACTTGTCTGAAACAACTTTAAAAATCAAGGATTGAGTGTATTAATAAATTGAAAAATTACCCAGCCATACGAGAACAATGACCACACAAAATTTCTTCAGAATCTCGTATAATAACTCAGAGTAAATATTTCTTGACAGTTTTTACTTATTGTCCCGGTATTACTTCTCCTAAAAGCATATGTGCACTTTTTTTAGATAGTGAGAAAATTTTAACATTTCAGACTTTTCCATTAATGAAGTAATTGTATGCATCCAAACTTTTGTAAACTTTCAATGATTCTCCTGTGAATGATCCAGGAATTTCTACAATATAATGGTAAATATCTGGCCATTGATATTTAGTCCAATCTTTCATTTCACTTGAAAATAATGAACAATTTCATTCATCATATGGATCAGGATAATATTTTCCACAAACTGTCAACTTTTCTTTAAACCTTCGCTGATCTTCGATGTTCAAACTATTAAAATATGCACTATTCACATTCAAATATATCCATGCAATAGATTCAAAAGTACAGAAACAGCTACACTCACTTTAAACAGGAGGTCTGTTGGCACCATCTTCTGGTATGGAATACCCAGATGTCAATGTTTTGTTTACATTTTGTGCCTGGTCTTTATGCTTAATGTTGGCTGAAAAATTGAAATAAATGAGCCTGATTTAATATATTGACAATTTGTTCTATGAGTCATAAATTCATTTGTAATAAGTTGCATGATGTTCATAAATCATTGGTTAGTTAGACTAGATTTAAAGGGATTCATGAAATCTAATATCTTTCTGAAGAACATTGGAAGTAACTTAATCATTAATTAGTTTTCAAGTTATAAATTTCTGTAACATAGCGATGGCTTGATTTTTATGGATATTTAATGTAAAGTTGGAATTTTCAATATAGCATATATTTGATCTGTGGATATATCATTATTATAATGAATTACATTGAATAATTAAAAACATATCTGAATATTAGTAATAAATTTGACTATTTAGATTATTTACTCTTGTTATATGAAATATATTGATGATGCATTTATAATATATAGATATAATAACATTAAAATAATATTTCAGTGCTTTAGTGTAAATTATTATATTGCAAAGAATTCTGCTTATAAAAACTGCAATAATCTATATTTTAATTAATAATATATGATAAATCCGAAATAGGTTGAAGTTTCATATGTATATGATTTTTTTCTTTTTTATATTAGGTGATTATACAGATTTTTATTCTTCTCTTGAGCATGCAACTAATATTGGTACAATGTTTAGAGGAAAAGAAAATGCTTTAATGCCTAATTGGTAAATTTTAAAATTCATATATGATTTAAATATAATCTCCTATTATACAAAGTTTCTCCAATTAATAATTTTTAGAATAAAATAATTTTTAAATTGTACATTCTAATAGAAATAAATTGTCATAAACTGATATTATTTTTAGTACTTGTAATTTATGTATGTATTATACATAAATTATTGTTTTAAAAAATTTAGAAAACGTTTTTGAAAAATAATTTTTTTTATATTCAAAAAGTTTCTAAATATTGATTGATTTAATAGATTCTAATACTGTAAAATCTCTAGGGGTTAAAATTCCATTATAATCAAGAATGCTAGATAGTTATATACCACATAAGTAACAATGCTTAAATTCTGTATATGAGCATGCATACTGATAAAAATAACTGCTAGATAAAAAATTAATGAGCATAGATAAATAAAGTCCATAAATGAATATTTTTGCAAAAAACTAAATTTTTTAATGAACTTCATTGTAGAAATCAAGCACAAATAAAAAATACTTATTATCCATGTATTTCTGAAACTATATAAATAGAAACACTGTTGTATTATGTTTTGTAGTTCAAATCTCACTTTCATTTCTAAGATAATTGATTCTTTTTTTGCCAATATTTGCAATGGTTCAATCAAAAAATTCATATAGGAGAATCTTTTTATTTTTAATCTGTCAATCATTAGATTTTTCAAAACTAAAATGTAAGAAATTATTAAAAAAGATAAATATTCCCTAGTAAAAACTTTTATTTACTTTTATAAAGTAAACAAAACATTTCTGGAATATATTAAAATACAGAAATCGGTAACTTCTGATAAGGTTAAAACAGAACCATAGGTCATAAGTTGGATATATTCTATATTTATTAATTTCCTGTATCAATATTTGTTGTAGATATAATACAACATAATAGTAAGCTAAAGGAATTAGACTCAAAATGATCACTGCTGGCACAATAAACCATTACTTACAAACACTTTATGCATATGAATTGCATTAACCAATTACAGAAATTATTAATTATATCATGGTTATAACTATGAGTGGTCATAAGTTAAGGACTATTTATATCATGATTTAAAAAGTTTTTCAACATTTTTCTGGCAACGTTCATTTGTATTATATACAAATTATGTATACCATTCATATTTATTTGGCCTTATTATACAAACTATTCATGTATTATCATCCCAATAAATAAAATTTTATTTATAAATATTATCATTAAATTATTGTTATAATCTATTCAATTAAATTTTTCATAATTGCTTTAGGAGATATGTACCAGTTGGATACCATGGGCGAGCTTCTTCTGTAGTTATTTCAGGAACTCCTATCCATAGACCACATGGACAAACAAGATCTGATGATAGTAAGTTCATATAAATATAATTAGATATTCATTATTATTATTTTTTATTAATTTGATTGCAAAGATAACATTAACTTCAACTACAGATTTGTTTAATTTATAAATTTTAATACCATCAACAAACATATGCCTTATATTCAAATAGGAAGTATAAATTATGCACATATAATTAGTCATGTTTCACATACCACTGCTATATAGAATCTATAATTCAAAGATATTAGAATAGGAAATATAAATACTAATAAAAAAAATTACATACATTCATTGATCTATAATATCACATACATGAAACATATTTCAAATATAAACTTTTGCATAATATTGCATATTTTGTAATTACATCATAGTAAAATTTCATGTTCATACATTACTATAAAATTTGTATACATTACTGCTCAAAATACACAGAAGATTTTGTATAATATAAAATTATTCAGTCTGTCCTGTGCAATAATTTATACAAATTTTATTACTAATCTATCTGCTTATAAAATTATAATTAATTTTATAGTAATTTATTTTGAAATGTCTCAATAAAAAGATATAATATTAAATTTTCTTAATAATTTATTTTGAAATGTCTTAATAAAAAGATATAATATTAAATTTTGCATCTAATTTTAATATTTCTTAATAGATGGATTTCCATTTTCCAGTTTTTTCTCTTGTCCTTTTTTATTAAAATTTTTATATTATAAATTTATATCATCAAAATTTACATTTTAAACATTACATAAATTATTAACATTAAATGTTCAGTTATTTTTTATATAATGAAAGTTTTTTATAATTCATAATTTTCCTAAGTGAAAATTCTTTATTTAGTGATTTTCTGGCTAACCTGTTTATCAATGAACAATCAAAATAGAGTTATTTAGTCTGATTTTTATAATATGAAGTATATATTTTTTAACGTTTAAACAATATATAAAATACAATATATAGGCATTATATAAAATTTAAAGAATATATGCTTCATATTACAAAAATCAAATAATTTTTTTGAAATTCAAATTACCGAGTGAATAAATTAAAACTAATCTTATTTTAAAGTTATATATATTAAAGAAGAAAAAACAAAAAAGGAAGTTTTTAAAGTTTAATATGAGGAGTTGTAAAGATGTGTGTCCACATATATCATTTCAAATTCTCTCTCTCATGTTAGCTTACTTTATAAAGAAAAGTGATAGTTTTGACATCATTGTTCTATCTTTTGTAAATATATTTTTATGAAATTTGGTGCAGATATTTTATTGTTAAAGATGACCTTGAGTTTGTATCTTTGATCTCTTAGTTTTAAACTATTTAAATCTGTATGCATTCAAATATCTCTAATACTATTTTAATGTGTTTTGAACCAATTAGAGGATTTTATAAAATTTTGAAGAGTAAGATATTCCTTCTAAATTTTTTGATATTTTTATTGATTTGGTTAATTTTTAGGGTTCTATAATGGTCAAGTTATGCAGAATTTAGGAATTAGCAGAAATTAATACTAATATTAGTTAGTACTAACTAGTTCTGTTATTTTGTTTAGTTGTCAATGTGCTCAATCTTCATATTATTATATTGGTCTTTTATTTAGAATAAGCTGCTTACTGACACAGGATAATATATGTATATTATATATATAGTAATAATATACAGATAATATATATACAGTTTAGTTTAGAGATATTTATCTATTTGGTTAGTTTTGCTAGGATTAGATTAATTAATTTAAGTTAGCATTAAGAGTGAAAGTTTGTTAAATGATTCCAATTGGCCTTTGGCCTTAGAGTTTCGCTTAGAATCTTAAAACTGAAACTATTTTAGAGCAAAAGGATGATCAAAATACGAGTAGTTTTAAGTACAAAACATTACTTATTTTACAAAAGGCTAGCTGGCTAAGATCAAAGTTATTAGAATGAATTAAATAGCCTTCTTAATATCACTCATTTCATCAATTTTTATACCCTTCCTCTCCTTCCCAATTCTTCTACTATACCCTTTCCTTTCTATCCTCCTGCCTTCTTTTTCTAAAGACTAAATCTCTGAGTAGAGTCTTATTCACATTCTATAATCTATTGATGACCTGAATGGCATAACAATTAACTATTTTTAAATTAATGAATATATAAAGTTAACAAAATTTTCTGAGGTTTCTCTCTTAATAACTTTAATCAATTTTCATAAAATTCAATAAAAAATCATGTAATTGAAGATCACTTTGATTTCATGCATTTTAATTCCACATCTTTTATTGCAGGTAGTCTTCCACTTATATTCATTCAGTTTACAATATTCTGATCTTATGATTGCCCTTATATTCCAAAATTGGGTATTTTAATAGCATATTAATTATAAATACTTTCTTATTTAATTAAAAACATAGTAAAACAATCACTTATGCCCTTGGAGATCCAGGTTCAATTCCAGATGATTTTATACCTTAGAACCTGCATTCAGTTCTGGATAATTTTATAACCATTAGGATCTGGGATCAAATCTGAATGATTATATCACTTTAAAGGATTCAATATTCTATTGTATTATTTCTCTAAAATTATTGCCATTATGGGTCATTCTCAATTTATGATAGGATTATCAAAACATAATCCCAAAAGTAAGTCAAAGACTACCAAAATACTCATAAAATAGAGATGAATTCTTCAGAATTACTTGTTCCTATTTCATTTCTTTTTATATGCATAAATTTAAATAATTTTTTTATTTTATTACTTAATGCATTTAATGCACATGAAGAAAATTTGAAATTACTGTAGTAATTTAAATAAGCAGTATTACAACTCTGGATATTTTTGTAAATTTCTATAGTTTTAATTCATCATTAAAGCTTTAATAATATATTATTATTATTATTATTAGGTAAACCACCTGAATTTGGATTATCAAAACTTATGGATTTTGAATTAGAAATGGCATTTTTTATTGGAATGCCATCAAAATTAGGACATCCTGTATCAATCAGAGAGGCCCAGGATTATATATTTGGCATGGTACTTATGAATGATTGGAGTGGTAAGTTTTTACATAATGCAAGTAATTTTTTTTTAATTTTATATATTTTATGGAAATTTGATAAATAAAATTATATGTTTTTATAGCCCGAGATATTCAAAAATGGGAGTATGTTCCTCTTGGACCATTCTTGGCTAAAAATCTGGGAACTACAATCAGTCCATGGATTGTCACATTTGAAGCTTTAGAGCCATTCCTATGTCCAAATACAAATCAGGATCCTAAACCTTTTCCATATCTTATGCATAATGATCCATTTAATTTCGATATAAAACTGGAAGTTGCTCTCAAACGTAAATATAATGTTTATAAATAATAATATTTAATACTTTCTTGTCATAGATAATAAAAAAATTTTGGCAATTACACATTAACCATTTATTTTTGACAGTTTATACAATTTTATATAAAAGATTTAAATAACAATAACATTGAAATCATAATCTTATCAATGTATAGTATAAGGCATCTAATAATTCTTTGAGTTTTAATTCCTCTAAATCTGCAGTCCCATCTTCTAGGTCTGTGGTCACAACTGTTGCTATCACGATTTGTTGATTCTCTCAGTTCAATTTGAGCACTATCAAAGGCTTAGCAGCAAATCAGAACTAATTTAAAATGTTTTGAGATACTGATTTGAAATTAAGATCCAAGATTGATTAGGATCTAGATTCTGAATTGTTGAGTAGATTTTTATAAAATTTAATTGATATGCAATTGAAGCTTCTTCATGCTCATATAATTCTACATCTTCAATAATTAAAAATAGCTTACAAATAAGGAAAGTAGATAGATTAGTTCTTTCCAGTATTTATTGTAAATTTAATTGATATGCAATTGAAGCTTCTTCATGCTCATATAATTCTACATCTTCAATGATTAAAAATAGCTTACAAATAAGGAAAGTAGATACAATAAATACTGGAAAGAACTAATCTATGTTTATTTGTTGTGAAAAATGACTTATATTAATTGGATAGTGTCCATCATTGTCTACTGAACATTTGTGCCCAAATATGCATTAGGACAAAAGTTTGGAACCACTGCTAGATATATATTTCTTATAAAAGATTGAAATCCATTAAACTTATTTCTTATTTCCTCAAAGAACTTTGAATTTATTTTTAATTTTGTATTATAGTATATTTTACTAAGGATTTAATTTCAGCACCATTTAATTAAATTGGATGCCTTTATAAAAGCATAATCTGAATAAAGGTCATGTGTAGTAATCATTATATATTTGTAGTATTTCAAAATTACTGGGACAGAACTATACTGATATGGAGTGAAAGTGTTATAAATATTTTTGTTATATATATTATAAGAGTTTTCATTTTAAATTTAATCATTTTCTAAGAAAAATATAATTACTATATTTATTCTAATACTGTATTAGCAAAGTGTGCCTGACATTGCACATGTATAGTTTGAAAACATATATAATATATCAGGAAAAATTTAGTTTTGATTATTTGCATATTGATTTTGTCTATAGTTATAGTTGTTCAGTTATTCTTTATTAATATAACTCATGTAATTTTTAAAAGGTTAAAAACTGTTTTTAGAATAATCATTGTTAACAATTATGAACAATCTAAAAATTCCATAGAATTTGATACTTTAGTCAATAGATGGTACTAAGTGCAGTCTGTTTTTTGAATAAATTTAGGAATTTAATCAATAGCTAATTTCATTTAAAATAATGTTTTCAGTATATTTTTCAGAATAATGTTTGAATTCAAAATGATATCATAGTTGCATTGATGTAACGTCACACATCATGAATCAAAATCATCTTAACACTATGTGATGTCACAATGACATCAAGTCACTGCGGCCTACTATTATGATTAATATCTACAATAAAATTGGACACAAAAAGTTAATGGATTCCAAATACTATAATTAATTAATTACATATCATTAACATAAAAGCTGATGATGATATTTATAATATCGAAAACGTTTCTAAATAAAAGTTTTAGATCTATCTTTAACACTGCTGTATGTGCTATTTAATTTCCTTATATCGTTATAGTAAATAAGCAGGTAAAAAGTTGAACTTTTAAGTTTATTAACATAATATTTCTAAAAAACCTGAGTTTGGAAATAACAAATGAAATCAATGCATGAAATAATTTTCCTATTAAAAAATTCTTCCTATGATACAATACAACGAAGATTTTTAAAATGATCACCTTTCAATAGATAGAGATGAAATTGAAGAGCAGAAAGAACCTGAGTTTGGAAATAACAAATGAAATCAATGCATGAAATAATTTTCCTATTAAAAAAATTCT
Source organism: Olivierus martensii (assembly GCA_000484575.1). Taxonomy (NCBI): domain Eukaryota; kingdom Metazoa; phylum Arthropoda; class Arachnida; order Scorpiones; family Buthidae; genus Olivierus; species Olivierus martensii. The sequence goes on along the minus strand of AYEL01060153.1, from coordinate 57,538 downwards.
TCCTGTGATACAATACAATGAAGATTTTTAAAATGATCATAAACTCATGAGATTGTGTCTTTCTGTTCTTCAATTTGAAAAAGTTTTATTTGGAGGAACATAGAAATTTGTAATACTGTGATATTGTGTACTATACAAACTTCTCCAAGATCAGTTAAATGAAATCAATCTTATAAATCCATAAAATATATCAAAAAAATTTAAAAAAAAAAAAAAAGGTAAATTTAGAAAAATTTTTGACAACAAAATGTAAAAAATAAAAATTTATAGCAGCTATATACCATATCAGTATGAATCTGTCAGTATATTTATATGTAAGGAAATACCATACACAAATATCAAAACATTTTGATGTTCATATTGTAAATAAATATTTAATGTGTACATTATTTAATATTATAATCAATAACATTACTATATATATTTTTTGACTATCAATAGTATCAGGTTATTAAGTATGAAATGTCCAATTTCAAACTGAAAGTTTGGTTTATTATATCTCAAGCAAGAAGCAATATAATTAACCAAAGTATGCATCTAAATTATCGATACAGTCTGCCATCTTAACAGTAGCTTGTTAATGCCAGCAGCAAGGAAGTTTGGACATCAAGTGGTGATAAAATGTGAAAGGCATTTTCTATAGTTTGTTGGGAATTAAATATTTTTCCTTGCAAGAAGTGGTCCATTGCCTGGAAGAAATGATAGTCAGTTGGTGCAAGGTTTGGGGAATACAGTGGGTAACAAAGTGTTTCCAAGTCCAGCTCCTGTAGTTTGACCACATGTTACATGAATAACGTTGCTCTAACATTGTCCTGCAAAGTGATCTGCTCTAGTCACCAATTCTGGCTACTTAATCCCAAGCTCTCTCATCATTTTGTCTAATTGGTTACAGTAGACATCTGCCATAATTGATTTACCAGGTCTCATGAAGTTGTAGTGGAAAACACCAGCATTGGACCACCAAACAGACATCATTAGCTTTTGGTGAATCTTTGGTTTCGGAGTTTGTTTTGGCACTTCATCTTTATTCAAGTATTGTGCCGAATGCATGTGATTATCAAAAAGAATCCATTTTTCACCACACTCAACAATACTGTGTAAAAGTTGTTTGCCTTTATGTCACAACAGCAAAGAAAGGCAAGCTTCGAAATGCTTTCTCTTCTGACATTTGTTTAATTCATATGGAACCCATCTATCCACCTTTTTAATCTTATCAATTCATTTCAAATGGTTTAATATTGTTGGAATAGTAATGTTACATTTTGCTGCTAATTCATGCATAGTTTGAATGTATCCATTTCCACTGTAACTTTCAGCTCATCATTATCCACCTTGCTCTCAGGTTGCTCAATGGTTTATTTTGAAGATCAAAATCACCAGATCAGAACTTCTTAAACTATCGACATACTGTGTGCTCATTAGCCACATCCTTGCCAAACACTTGGTTGACAAACTTTGAGTTGTCTGTGCTGCATTAATTCTGCAACAAACTCATAATCAAAAATAACACAAATTTTTGACTTATCCATGGTTTACAAAATTTAATTTGCAAAAGGATAATTTGACAGATAATCAGAAACCAAAATGTGTCTCTGAAAGGATATGTTCTAAAAGAAATGTACCTTCACAATAACAAAAAACAAAGACCTGTCAAAGTGAAATATCATAGATATCAGGTATCAAGCTTTGTACTTGAGGTAATTGGATATTTCATACTTAATGACCTAATAAAATTTTCATATGCCATAATAATTATTATTATATGGTGTAAATTATATATATTCATTGTATTTTGTCATAATAGCTATTAAATATATCATGCTAATTGCTGGCTATATATACAATGTATAATGCTTTAATTTTACCATAATTATTATGTAATAATTTATATGAATTCAATTTATGAAAAATTTTCCAGGCATGTAATCGCACAGTGTCTGATTAGATTAAGTAATTCTAAAAGAAATTATTTTTAAAATGATAGTTTAATTATTATGTAATAATTTATATGAATTCAATTTATGAAAAATTTTCCAGGCATGTAACTACTATCTGTAAATTTTCCAGGCATGTAATCACACAGTGTCTGATTAGATTAAGTAATTCTAAAAGAAATTACTTTTAAAATGATAGTTTAAAGTAAATAGTTTACATTACCTTTAGAATTTTTTTTTATGCTTTGGCTGTAAAATTAAGTTTTTATAAATTGTACAGTTTTATTATACCACCAGAAAAAAACCAAATTTTTTACAAAAAGCATTTCTTTTTCAATTTATTAATAAAGGAAAAAGAAATGTTTTCTTTTATTAATATAGAGGGTAATTTTGATATACAGGCATACCTTGCTTTGTAGTATTTCTTAATTATATTCCATGTTTTTATTTTATATCAAAAAATGAAAATTAACCACAAACTAATACTTAGAATAGGTATATAAAACTTGAATTAACACACAGATGGACTGGCTCAGAGTCATCCAGAAAAAGAGACCCACAACAGAACCTGGATCCTCCAATGTTATATGCAAATGCTTAAAGCATGGCCATCTGGTTGAATTTTTTGGCCCTAGCACTATTATGCACTTAATAATAGTGTAAATGTTTTTAGACTTTTATATATGCATTAGCAAAAAAAGATATATATATGAAAAAATATGAAAAAATAGTGTGATATGAAAATATGAATAAAGAGTGTGATTCATTTTACAGTGTTGGTTTGGAACATAATGCTACAAAATTGAGATATTCCTAATTTTAAATTAGTTTTTTGCAATGTAGCAGCAAATATCCAATGTATATACAAATTACTTCTGTTTTGACATGCACAATTTCAAAATAAATTCATTCAAATTATATGCATTTCTTTTTTTAGAAAGGAATTAAAGATTCTTAATTTATTTTAATCCAAACAAAATCTATAGCATAGAGGCAAGTTTTTTAGAATCTCTCTTATATTTTATCAAAGTTTCTTTGATCTACAAAAAATAACTTTTCTATGTTATATTTAAAACCATTTCTTTTACTCTCAATAAGTTTGCTTATTAGTAAAGATTTCATATTACAGTAGAGTCCCGAAAACTTGGCCTAATGTGGACCGAAGGGTGGCCGAGTTTGTGAAAATGCCGGGTTATCGGGAAAGGTTTTAAAAAAGAATAAGTACGAGTGTTTCCTCTGAAAATACAGTACTTGTATGTATTGGTTGCTTGAGAATACAATAGTTTACAAAGAATGCAATACTGTAACTCAAACTTAAACTGCCCAAATACCCTTAAACAAAGGAAAAGTACGTACTTTATGAAGGCAGAGCCTTTGTCAGAAAATACAGTACTTGTATGTATTGGTTGCTTGAGAATATAACAGTTTACAAAGAATGAAATACTGTAACTCAAACTTTAGACTGCCCAAATACCCTTAAACAAAGGAAAAGTATATACTTTATGAAGGCATAGAGCCTTTACTAATGAAAATTAATGAATACACACTGTACAGGGTGTGGCCGAGTTATCCGGACTGCCAGGTTATCGAGTGCCAAAAGTTTTCGGGTCTCTACTGTATTAAATATTTATTTTATTTATTGTTAAAAATTAGACTCAATATTTACTTGAAAAAATTAAATTTACTAGCAATAAAAAAAATGAAAGAATAAAGATAATGTATTTACAGCTGAAAATTCCGTGGAAGCTACTGTAATAAGCAAATCAAATTTTAAGGTAAGTACTAACTTGTTATATAAATAGTTTACATCTTATGATAGAGTTACATTTTGACAGCCAGATTATAAATTGTTGTTCTAAATCTGAAATTTTAATCCTATATCTTTTAATTGTTCCAAAATAAAGGATATATTCAGAAAGCAAAAAATTAGTTTCTTCCAAATTGCTTGTTTACTTTTGAGTTTTTGCATTGTTCTTGATTGTTGTATGTAATTTGTCAATTTTTATATATGCACCAGCCAATTTTAAAATTTTTATACAGTACCAAATTGAAACCTTGCTGCATTGAATCATTGTAACAATCTATAAGAAGTGGGAAAATTTTTAATTATGTTAAAATAAATTAGTGTTACAGAAGGATAAGCGTATTAATTTCATAAAGAAAGCTTTTGCAATAAATAATTTTTCTTTAGTAAAATTTTGCATAGTAGTTATTTTCAATTAAATTTGTTTCAGTATATGTATTGGACAATGAAGCAACAGTTGGCTCATCATACAATAACAGGATGTAATCTTAACACGGGAGATTTAATGGCATCTGGTACAATTAGTGGTCCAGTAAGCATTCCTTAAATAATTTTTTTTTAATTATTAAATAAATTTTTAAGATTTTAACATTTAGACTTCAGATTCCTATGGTTCACTAATAGAATTGAGTTGGCGTGGTACAAATCCTATTTCTCTGAAAGATGGACAAACTAGAACTTTTCTTAAAGATGGAGATGAAGTTATCATTACAGGTAATACTTTTAATAATGGGCTTTTCTAAAATTTTTAAATAATTTAATTATAAAATATTTGTTTACTCAATTTTTATTTTTAAATGAAAAAAATTATATATTATTCAAGTTGTTCTGAATATTGTTGAGTATCAACCCAGTTCTTATTTCATTTTTTTTTTATTTGACTATAGAAGTTCAAGGTTTAATTTTCTTTCTTTTTACTCTATAGTACACAATAAATGGTATATAATTTTTAATGAATTTTTCATGCAAATTTCAAAAATATATATTACATTAATGCTGCATCCATAGAAAGTTATAGAATTAAAATTTTATTAAAAGATTGTTGAAAGCTATTATGTAATTAATATTTTATTGAAATAGTTGTTTTAACATATAAAGATTTACCCTGGTTTATGATGTTCCAATATATGAAGTAAATATAATTTGTACTGAAATTTCAATTTACAAACCTTTAATCTGCATTTATAAGAAACTTCTATAGAGCAAAAATAAAGTTAATAATATTTGTCTTGCTTATGTGAAGGAATACATTAAGTGCTTATGACAACAGAAATATTATTCAACTGTATTTCACATTCTACTTCCAAATTATAAAATCTTTAATAAATATATATTTATAATCAAGTTTATTTCTTTTAAATATTGAATCATGTCTGTTCTGTCAAATCTGAATATAAAATATAATTTTCTTTAAAAAATTTAAATATCCACATGTTAGTATCCAAGCATCTCCTAAACACCTGATGATTATTTTTTTAATAAGTGCTACAAATTTACATGCTTTTATGTTTTCAAATATAATTTTCTTTAAAAAATTTAAATATCCACATGTTAGTATCCAAGCATCTCCTAAACTCCTGATGATTATTTTTTTAATAAGTGCTACAAATTTACATATTCTATTGAATTTACATGCTTTTATGTTTTCTATATTTTATGCTTGATAAAACATTCATTATGCATAATAAACTAAGAATGTAGGTATTCTGCCACTTATTAAAGTATTAAAGGAGCTAAAGCACTAATCAGAAAAAATTCTTTTATTACATAAAAGAAACATTTTCTATTACTATCAACTTGCCTACTGCAGCTACTGATATCCGTCCCACAGAGAGTCGGGATATTTCTCCAGGTTGTTTGTTTATATAAGTTAGGAAGAGCTGTTGGTTGGTGACACACGTTAAATTACTGCCCTACACGGGACAGGGACCTGTTCCTTACATCATGTGGAGACCTCGAACTGTAATAAAATAATTTAAATATATGTTTTAATTAATAAAATTTTATAATTATTAAAAATAAATTTTTGAATAAAAATTGGATATGTCTGGGATGCAGAAAGGACAATTTCATCAAACAATGATGAAACGAGATCACCCTTTGCTAAACAATAGGAGACTATGATCAAACAAAAGTTCGTCTTTCAAAAATAAACAAGACAGTCGAGAGACGATCAAGACAGAGCAAAGAACACTCCAGATAGAAGGTGCAAAAATGTAGACCGAAAAAAGTGAATCTGCATCCCATCCTGTCAACTATCATCCGATGAGATAGGGAATGAAGACCTAAGAGAATAATGGAGGAACAACCTAATTTTTTTTTATTCACTCTCTCTTCCAGGTATGATATCCAGGTTAGATAGTCCTCTCTAGCAAATTATGTTAATATTGTGTTTTATTTCCTGTTTTTTTTAATAAATATATATTATTTGTTTTGAATAAGTATCAGAATCAGTTCTCCTATCCTGGATCTCTGCGTCACTTACTCACAACCCTATTCGAAAATATGTTAAAATTTATCGATATACGTATTTTTATATCGACCATCCGCTGCGAGTTTTTCACACTGGTGTCAGAAATGAGATTATCGAATGATAAGATCCAAGATACCAGTCTACATACGTTGGGGGATCTTTACAATCAAAATTATACATATACATATTATTAGCCATAAATAAAAAATCTGGTGAGGATATGAGTACAAATATGCATATGGAGGCATTAAGAAACACTATAATTATACTATAACTATATATGGAGGCATTAAGAAACACTATAATTAAGATAACAGGGATTACAGTGGATAAACACGTTACCAACAAAATAATATACCTAATTTATTTGGTAACTCCTAATACACATATTGTCTTAGTTATAGTGTTTCTTAAATTAATGTATCCATGTGCATAGTTGTACTGTATCTGTACCAGACTTTTTTCATTTATGACCAATAATATGTATAGTATAGCATTATTTACAATTTTGATGTAAGCAACAGGAACAGGTCTCCTGTCCCGTGCAGGGCAGTAATTTAACGTGTGTCACCAACCAATGGCTCTTTGTAACTTATATAAACAAACAATCTAGAGAAATATCCCAACTCTGTGTGACGGATAACAGTAGCTGAAGTAGACCAGTTGATAGTGGTCAAAAATGTTTCTTTTGTGTAATAAAAGAATTTTTTCTGCTTAGTACTTTAGCTCCTTTAATACTTGCATAATAGACTCATATATATTATCGTATTAGCATTTAAATTTTCTTAGTGAATTATTATTTTTCATAAAGATTAGTATACAAAACTTCTGAATAATGACAAAGATTAAGTTTTATTAGAACATTTTTTCTTTCTAGGATTAATGCCATTTTCAATAAATGATTACAAAGTGGTAGGGATTATTCCAGAACTCCCAAACATGGTCAATCCTTTGAGCTCATTAGAAACCTTCACTAAAGAAAATTGGCTTTTTTAGATTATATATGATATGATAAAATTATTTCAATAATTAACATTGGTTATCATACTTTATGCAATTAGATATTATTTTAGTATACTTCAGTGAAAAATGGAATATTATTTGAATCAGGAATGCATTATAATTATTTCTATATAAATTAATGATAATTCTGTCATTGATTTATGAGAATTCTCCACACTCATAAACCAGGTTAACAATATATTTCAAAATATTTCTTATATTTGTAAAGATAAATACCAAAAGTTTTGGCACTAATTTCAAGATTACTTCATAAGCATTTGTATTCTATAATTCAAGAACAATATATTACATATATAACATACAGGGAATCACTAAATCATAAAATGCAAATGATTTGTAAATTATTAACAAAACTTCCTGGTGATATTATAGTTGAAATACAGTGGTACCTTGGTTAACAACGGCCTCGGATAATGATGTACTTGGTTAACGACGAGTGGTCGTAAGAAAAAAATGTCTTGGTTAACAACACAGGCTTTGGTTAACGACTCCTGATTATGTGAACTTCCGACAAAAATAGAGCTCTATAACAGCTCGTCATCGCATCATGTGATTCGTTAGGTCAGTTAATCGTTATTTTTTTAATCACAATCAGTTCAAATCTGACAATATCATTATTAAAATTAATAAAATTATAACCATATAAAAATATATTTAAGTAAATGATAATTAACATATAGTAATGAAAACAAATTATTTAATTAATTAAAAATAGACTAAAAACTAGTGAACTGTTGCATGTTTCTTAAAGATGATTTCTAGATGATTATTATTTTAAATTCTGCAAACAAAGTCTGATTCTATTGTTTGTTTGTGTTATATATTACTTGACCCTTGCAAGTGGTGTGATGTCTTAGTTTCGGATTCCATTAGAAGAAAAAAAACATCTGTCTGAGATCTTATAGTTCATATAGACAATAAATTGGCAAATGCGTGTCACTGTTCGTTCGCCATTAAAAGGCAAAATCAAATCTTATCTGTATAATAATCATTGAATCTATAAGCTTCTAATCAGTGTTTATGGGTTCATTTCTCAAAAAACTCCGAAGTGAGCCCAATTGTCCTTCTGGTGAGATTGATAATTAAAAGTGTTTTCATGAACAATTCATTTTATTAATGTTAATTTTTTTGTAGCAAATATAATAAATAAGTGATATTTTCCATATTTTTTGGACAATTTAAATGAGTTTTATCTGCATTTTTAATATTTACTATGATTGTGGGAAGGAGCCGGAATGAATTAATCAATTTTCAGTTAAATCCTATGGGGAATCATGCCTTGGATAATGACGGTTTTGGTAAACGACGGTGTTCCTGGAATGGATTACCGTCGTTAACCAAGGTAGCACTGTAATTCTTTGATAATACTGCAAATGCTTGGAGCCGGAATGAATTAATCAATTTTCAGTTAAATCCTATGGGGAATCATGCCTTGGATAACGACGGTTTTGGTAAACGACGGTGTTCCTGGAATGGATTACTGTCGTTAACCAAGGTAGCACTGTCATTCTTTGATAATACTGCAAATGCTCACATTGTTATGGAAGTCATTTGCATAAATTGTACATACATTTGCTCGGTTATTGGATTCTTCCTATTCCCTCTTCTTAATATAAAGACTATTTTATGTTTTATTCATTATTCTTAATAACAAATAAAAATGATATTTAGTATTAGAATATAAAAAGACAGAAAGAAAACAAAAGTTTTAATATCTAATAGAGGGATTCAAAGTTGAATAATCAAATAGTCCAATTTTTGCCTTCTTCAAATGAGAGAATAGCTATATTTATAAAAATATAAATATAGTAATTCATTGTTTAACATCTATTTAGGTTCCTGAGAATTGAAATTTTAACTGAAACCAAAAATCCCCATTGACTTAATGTTATAACATGACCTATATACTTTATTTATTAAATAATTAAAGTACTTTCAACTTTAATAAGTCATCTTCAGTAATTTTAAGAAAGTTGTTACATATAGAACATCTGTTTAAATTAATAGACTGCATTTATAAGACTGAAACTATAAGTGAAATGGCAATAAATAGTACAGGTAGGCCTCAATTAGTGCGAGTTCAAGTAATGCGATTTCGATTAGTGCGACTTATAAAATTGATACCGTTTTTCGATTAGTGCGAGTTGTAAGCATAGACCAGTCTTACTAACAAAGCTTCTTTTATGATGTCAATTAACAAATTACCGTTAATTTTCGGTTAGTAAAACTGGACAAGGAGCAGTCCAAGAACAGTCACACGGCTTTGAAGGGGTGAAACATCAGAAAGATGGGCTTTTTGCCATTAACTGTACTATTATTACATTATTGTACTATTATTTAGCTTTGCTATCGACTACAGTATAGTATTATTTAGCTTTGCTACAGTATAGTACAGAATTTTCTTTTTTAAAAAGTACTGTATCGAAATGGATAAAAGGAAGAACACTTCTGACGATAAAACAGGAAACGAAAAAAAGAAGAGGTTAGTGATCACGCTAGAGCAAAAAATGGATGTGATTGAGCGACAGAAAAGCGGCGCTCAACTTCCGCTTTCGATTCGCTATTTTGGTTTTGATTTGGCGGTTGGTTTGATGATGGTATGAGACGCAATTCCTGGTAAGTTATTAATTTAGATGATGAACAATGATGTAAAATATGAAAATAAATATTTCTTAAACAGTTAGTGTTAAGTTTATTGTGGTTATTCATCGTGAAGTTAGCTAATGGCCGGAATCTCACAAAGCAAGAACCAATTACCATATTTTACATATAGTTAATACTTCGAATAGTGCGAATTTGATTAGTGCAAGAAATTCGTGGAACCAATTATTCGCACTAATCGAGGCCTACTTGTAATTATGTCATGTTATATTTCTAGATTTTGGTTTTAGAAGAGATATTTGATAATTTTTCTCATTGAGCATTATTGTATTGTTCTATAATGAAATGGAACACAAATTTGATATACTTGTAAAATTTTACATAGCAGTTATACATCATGCCTTTTGAGTAAAGAAAATTATTTTCTAATGAAAGACAGATTAAAATTCACAGATATTATGTACAGGATTAGTTTTTTTATGCCAATTCTTAATCAATCACTAAACAACTGTGCCACTCCCAGGCCCTTTTACAAATCACCTACACTTATGAAAGTCTGTTTTACAATATGGGATGGGAATCAATGAACTTGGACCCTTTTTCATTATAGTAATCTTTCATCACAACCATTTGGTCAATAATATGGTTACATTGTTTTCTATAGCTACTCTAGGTTTCCTCATTTTTCTTTACTGTGAAAATGAAATAAAGTTTCATTTTCTAATATTTCCTATCTTAAAATCTTTTAATTTTTATTCAAAATATAATAGCACATTGATATTAATTGAAGACCTACTCTATTTTTTTACTCCAAAATTGTATACTTTTTCAATTTGCCTGCTATTAGTTTTTTTTTTACAATCAGAGTATAGATCCTGAATATAATTTTCAGAACTGATCCATGATAGATACTAAAATCTCAATAAAAATATTTATTCTATATTGTATTTGTTTATTTTTTATATTACTATATCCAAATTTTAATTAATGATGACTTTGTTATACAGGATACTGTCAGGCTGATAATTATAGAGTTGGATTTGGTAACTGTACTGGAAAACTTCTTCCTGCTATACATTTGTAAATTACAAAATCATCAAAAATGATATATCAGATGTTAACCAAGTAACTTGTGCAATATAATTTACTGAAATATTTTTATAGGAAAAAATTTTTATTTTTTTAAGAAATAAATATTTTTTTTATATACGTTGAAGTATTTTAATTTATTGATATTAACATAAAATTCATTTATCAAAACAATTTTCTTAATATTATGATAAAATAAATTGTTAGCAAAATTACAATCTTGATTAAAAAAAATATCAATAGTTTTCAAAAAATTGATCAAATTTCTGCTAAGATTAGTTGTATTATGCAATATTTAATTATTATTTTTTTGAAATGATAAGCATGATAAAGCAATCCATCAGAATAAATTCTCTCTCTAATATTCATTAGGACAGAGAATACATTCTCAAAATGAAAAACTGATTCAAAGAACCAGAAAAAATTTACAATAAAATGATTATTTTAAATTCATATTTAATGATTTTTATTGGATATAGATTTAAATTTTCCCAAATAAATTTATTTTTATTATTATGAATTTTTTCCTAAATTTGGCTGAAATTATACAATTATTTCATCTTTAAGTATTAATAAACATGAACAACAAAGACCTAATTAGACAGTCGAATTATTTATGATTAAAATTTTCAGCAATTTTAGTTATTCTGAAAGAACATTTTAAAACTTTCAAATAATTGCAATTTTGATTATTATTTTCAAGTACAGGTGCTTCTTGACTTGCATTCATTATAATGTTACATATATCAGATTTTCACCTATGTAAATTATCAGGATATGAACATTCTATACATAACAGTGCACGATGTTTTGTGATAGAAGATATAATATAATTGTATTAATAGGATATGCATGTATACATATTTCAATAATTTTTATAACAGCTTTGTTATTGATATGAAAGTAACAATTATTGATTTATAATTGATATATAGTAACAATAATTATTCTTATGGTATAATAATATAGTTGTTGAATTAAAAAGAGTGTGCTGTATATTAAATTGTATAGATGATTTTTTAAATATTTTTGCAAACAAAGTTTTTTTATATAATATCAGATTTATGTAAATCAGAGCTGTTCTGTAGTAATATTCTAATTTAAACTGATTTGTCACTGTACATGTATGAAGAAGTTCTAGTTTGAATTTATTTTCACAAGTACATTGTTTTCAACATCTAGTCATCATCAGTATTCATAATGTTTAGGGTGTACTTCCACAACTTTACAGGACAAAAACGTTGCTTGTGAATGTGATCTTGTTTGAAGAAATAAGTGATTAACCACAATAATATTTGTCATAAAACTAAGCATTAATCAGGAAAATGTTAGATTAATTTTGACTGAAAATTTATTGAAGAAGAAAATGTGTATAAAGCTGGCACCAAGAAACCTCTCTTGTGAGCAGAAATAAATTTGATTGAGACTTTCTCGGATGCTAGAAAGCATTGAAGATGTTCCAGGTTTATTTTCTTGGGTGAGGAGATGAAAGCTGGGTATATTTACTTATGACCCTGAAACTAAAAGGCAAAGTCAACAATGAAAGGGTTCTGCCTTGACAAATTTAAAAAAAAAAACAAAATAAGAATATCAAAGTCAAAAGTGAAAACCATGTAATTTACTTTTTTAATAATAAAAAAAAAAAGACCACAAAGAGTTTGTTCCATCTGATGAAACTATCAATCTAAAATTTTACCTTAAAGTTTTGGAAAAGCTCTGCAAGGAATCAACTATATTTGATCTGAAATTATTTCATCATAGATTTTTGTATTATGACAATGCTCCTGCACATTATTTCCTCATAGAATGGGTGATGTCACTATGACATCACTGCATCAGTATGATGTAATTGTGATCAGCCACTTGATTTCAAAAATGTTACAATAAATGAAATATATGAGTGTTGACCAGCATATGTTATACTCTAAAAGTGGTTGCTGCCAAAAGTATTGTTGTGATTTGGCATTTTAATTCACTCACTCAATTATTTTTATAAGATTTTTATTACTAACAAAAGTGCTAACATTTTGATAACATAAGGTTTGATACATAAACTGTATTATATACCTGAAATTCCCAAGCAATGCCAAGCATTTTTGCTAGTACTTTATACATCATGATATAGTAATATGATTTAGTACAGTAATATGATTTTGAAGACGATAAAATTTTTTAAAAAGTCTATGACCAAGAGAAACTGAAAAAGTTTAGTTAGGAATACAATCAATTACAGAGAATTGATGTCTTTTTTATCCCATAGATAGACTTCATTCTGAATTCTGAAATACTTCAGTTTTACATTACTTCTTATGAAAAAAATTGATTTATGTTCTAATATATGCTATACGTATAATCCTAATGATACTGGACTGTAAATTTATACTGAATTTAAATTGCAAAATATTTACAAAAATAAACAGTATATAGCAGTCTTCCATTTCTAACAGATATGTTTTAGAAACAAAATATATTGAAAAAAAGACAATTGATGCTTTCCACATATATTAGAGAAGAGAAAAGAGTACAAGCTTTTGGACCTCCTGCAGTTCAAGAAAAATTTTATGAAGCTGTCAATGTAGCCATGAGAAGATGCTGGTGACCACACTGATCTGAAACTTTTATCATAAAGTCACAGAATGGCAACATAGTAAAGCATTTGCTGGCCATCTGAAAAATTATGCTTAATTGCTGGTTGCACACCTAAATAATTTGTAAAATAACCTATAATGTTTAAAGCATAGTAGGTAGTGCACCTTTTTCTGATGTGCGTATCAAATTAATGTCGGAGATGCATTATAGTTTAACGTTTTTATCTGTTTTATAAGTTTATTCATGTATTTATTATTACCCATAATGTATATGATATTATCTTAACATTTATGTGTTCTTGTAGTTATTCTATCATTGTCTAGTTTTACTTTTTTCTTTTTATTACTATGTTGTTGAAAAGATTACAGGTTCCGAAGTATTAGGCTTTATTGTTCAGTAACATTTATGTATTTCGAACTTAACTTTTTTAAGCTATATATAGGAGATACTTTATGTTCGAGAGTTTTATTAGATAAATTTTAATGATATTGGTTGAGAACCTTTTAAAAGTCTGTTACATAAACAAAAAAGTAAAACGCAAATTCCTTTAGCAATCAAAAACTTTAATCAGAAACATTTTCAACTTCCTCAGCTGCTATTACAAGACTTTTGTTGAACTTTTATTAGTCTGTTATGTATTTTGGTTATTTAAATCCAAGTCAAATATCAACTCCACTTTAGACACCCTCATTGATAGGTGCTTACAGTTATACATGGATGTATCTTATATCCATTTTTTCACTGATAATGTTTAAACAGGGAAGATAAAACCTTATAAGTATACATTTGTCTTTTAACAATTTGTATTAGACCTGATGATGACCCTGAAGGAGGTTGAAAACATTTGTTAAATAAAGTAATTTCTGCAATCTTGTGCTAGTTTTGAATTCATTGTTTTAACTAAAAGACTTGATTAACATATATTATGAAATACTAAAATCTAAATAATTATACATCATTAATATATTAAAAACATAGAAATAAAAATATCAAAACCTTACAACAATAATAACAATAATATCTAAAAATCACAATAAAAAGAATAACTTTTTAAAAGATTAAACACCATTTACATGAATTTAAACATGTTGCCAGATGAGGATTTTCAGATGAAACAAAAAATTAAACAATTATATTATTAAAAAAGAAATTTCTACCTTGCTATAGGATCACACAGATTTAAAATACTCAGTCAACCTGACCCAAGTTGGAGGTAACATAAGGGAGTTAACCCTCTTTTCTATATGCCTACAAATAAAGCCAATACACAATTTATCTTACCTATTTGGCTTATAGTTTACTTATATTTAATAAATAGGAATTTAAAAGCAGTTATATTCAGCATTTCCTTAAACTCTATCACCCACTTATAAACAAAAATAGTTTGTCGTGGCTGGCTGCATTAAAATCACCTGGTGTGGATAGGGTGGCATGCGGCTATCCTGTCCACACTTGAGAATTACTATTTTGAAATGATCAAACTTAATTAATCATTTAATATAAATAAAACTTAGGACAAAAGCTTAAAGGATAGGGATGGATAAGTTTGTTATGCAGTTTACTTTTGCTAGTTTTATATTATTACAGAAATTCTCAAGTTTATGAGTTAATTCATTCCTGGAGTATGCTCGTAAAGTAATAATATACAAAAAATAAAATAATATACTTCTAATTTCCCATAGACATAATATTAAACTTTGGAGATTCCATTTTCAGCAATGAAATCTGACTATATTAAATTAAATAAAGTTTATGATTATACAATGATTTATTTATCTAAAGAAATGAAAATATAGCCTTTAAAATCAAGTAAATTATAAATAATTTTTATTCAACATAATTTCCTTATTAACATTTATATATCATTATTGACAGATACATAAATCAGCTTTAATGCAGACAAACTACTATGTTAGGCACAATCTGGGAATGGAAGTTATTTACATAATATGTTAGTAAAGCTAGAAGGCACACTATTTCACTTCTTGCTTGCCATTTTGATTTTTCCAATTTTGTAACAGACAATGGAGTTTTTGCTACAAATTCAGTCATATTGTATTGTATCACTATGAAATTTGTTTGAAATGCTTTTTTATGGATATTTAGCATTCATTTTTTGCAATTAATATTCATATTTTAAATTTTTTTTAGTATTTCATAATTGAAAAAATTCACAAACCTGGGAACTTGTTATAATTATGATGACTGTAGGAAAGGGGCTTATAACAGTCCTAGCACTGCAAGCAACCAGTGTTCTATTGTGCATCCCTAACAGTATCATCCCATAAGAAGTCTCATCTTACACACAAAGGATAGTTTCTTCTTCAAATGGAACTGTAAAAAGATCTTCCGGTGAAGGAAAATGTAATCCTAGAAGATCACAGAACTTGTTATATGGGGACTTGAAAGCTGAGAATTTTCTGTATTTCGAGTAAAAAAATACAGAAAAAAAAAACTTCAAAAAAAAGAAAAATTTATATACATAAAAGAGCAAATAAGCAAACTCATCTCATTTCATCCAAATGAAGCATTTAGCCAAATTTTGTTGAACAGAATTTAGACCATGTTTTATGAAAACAGGAGAGAAAACAAGTTTTGAAGTAAATTTTTAACATTAGATCATATACAAGTATTAACACAGATAAAGAAATGTAGACAGTATCATTTACTCCTTGTCTTTTATTTATCAATTAAAAAAAATACTTTACAATTGAAGAGAATATAAATATAGTCTCATATCCTTTAAAAAACAAAGAACCAAATATCTTAATATCTTTTTAATCAGTCAATTTTTAATAATTAATTTAAAGAGACCCTGTCAAAGCAAAATGGTATCTATCATTCAATCCTTTTATGGCTAGTCTTTAATATCATAAGAAAATCTGAAGGATCTATTTAGGGAAATATTTTTCTTTTAATGTTTATCTAATATATTTATTTTTGTAAATGATCTGCAAAATCTGTTTTTAGATCCAAAAGAAAATAAATTAGAACCTAAGAAAAATATTTTATGATAATATAATACAGGGCATATCAATTGAAACTTATTGATTATAAACACTTTCTGAAATTCACCTGTAGTGTATGTGGGGAATAGTTTCAGTACTAAAAGATGCAGTATAGGAATACTTTGTATAGCAAGGTTAATTGGTTCCAAGAAGTATCTGCACTATGCAAAACCACATTGTTCAAGGTATATGTATAATGGATTTCAATTTAATTTGTTTATTACAAAGAATTTGGATAATAAAAATGTTTAAAAATGAAAAAAGATGAAAATATTTATTTTTATTAACTAAATAACAAAGAAAATCATTTTAAACTGATATAAAAGTTGTAGAAAACAAAACAAATATTGCTTCAATTTTAGTTAAATTTGCTTTTTACTAAAGTAGTCTTTTAGTGTTCATTGAACCATCCTTATCTCCTTTGCTCTGAATAATTGTTCATACAGATGGATCATTGATTGAATTCTCACCATTCTCACCATGTTTCTAACATACTATTTTAGCAAACAAAGCACTATTCTGGTGACATTTTATAATTTCAAGTTTCTTCCCTAATGTCAATCACTTGCATTTTTTTGTTACTCTAACAGTCTCTTCTTTGTTTTGTTTCTTTTCACCAACACTTAATAATCTTTTATTATTTAAATATTAATATTAATGTAAATAATAAAATGCCGCAGAGAAAGAATGTCTACATCAGAGCCAACCAAAAAACTACTGCATAAATGTGGCTCTCGATTGTCACCTGCAGCACTTGGAGGATCGCCAATCAGTGTTGTCAATGTTATATGTATAATAATCATAGATTATTGATGATAATCAACCTTTTTGGTAATAATAAAACTGTGTTAGATCAAAACCCATGTTGTTCAAAACAGCATCATTGCATTTTTTATATATACAAGATGTTTTCTAGCACCTGTACCACCCTTTTTTCTCAGAAACACAATGAGATAAGAAGTAGGGGGAAAAAATTTTGATTACTAAAGTATATCTGAAGAATCGAATGGGCATAATAAAAATTCGCATGCAGTTTTGAGTTTATTTTAAATGATATTTGAATGTGGTTCTTTGTGCTTAGAACTGTCATGTTATTTGAAATTTATTCTTGCCAATTTGTAAAGCCTT
Source organism: Olivierus martensii (assembly GCA_000484575.1). Lineage (NCBI taxonomy): Eukaryota > Metazoa > Arthropoda > Arachnida > Scorpiones > Buthidae > Olivierus > Olivierus martensii. Next base: position 39,889 of record AYEL01060153.1, on the reverse strand, counting down.
TTTCTATGTATAGTACTGATGATGGTTGGATATTAACCAAAAAACTATATAAGAGGTGTTCCTGTATATGGCCAAATTTTGTGAGTAATTTTGTAAAATCTAGCAAGGAAATAGCAGCAGCACTTAAGTTGATTGCTTCCAAAATGGCTAATCTCCAAGAGAACATGCAGGCAATAATTAAAAATGTCTCTCTCATTTGTATATATAATAATAATGATCTAAATTTGTGATTCATTTATAATTGGTAAGCTTCAATTGGGACATCCTGTACATCCTGATAAAACAAAGCAGATAATGAATGACTACTGCCAAAATTTTAACATCCTAATGAAGAGAAAATATTTTATCTTGAACAAATAATTCAAATGAATAATGACATCATTTTGGAAATATCTAGAAGAAAAGCTATCTACATCACATTTAATAAAATTAAAATCACAACTGAAAAACAAAATATTGCTGGAAAAGATCAAATCAAACTCTGTAACAGTTGTATCCTCAAATCACTGATCTAAGAAGTGAACCTTGAAACAATACAAAAGAACAGATGAAAGAACAAAAAGTATAACACAATGAGCAACAGAAACAACAGAAAGATGAATTTCCATTATACAAAAGGAAGCACATAAAATATGAAGATGTACTCCCTTTTGCTAATAGAGATTCTTCTTTCTATTGCTCATTGTAGTTTACTATATCTCTTATCTCTAATACAAGTATTTATGATTATGATAAAAGATAGGTGGCACACATTCCATTGAGTCAGAAATAATCAAGAGGAGACCTGAAGACTCCTTAAATATTATGAAGATGTACTCCCTTTTGCTAATAGAGATTCTTCTTTCTATTGCTCATTGTAGTTTATTATATCTCTTATCTCTAATACAAGTATTTATGATGATAATGAAATGTGTGCCACCTATCTTTTATCGAGTCAGAAATAATCAAGAGGAGACCTGAAGACTCCTTAAATATGAAAATGGAAAGATGGAGGAAAGAAGCCGGGATAGAGAGAAGTAGCACCACTGTTCTGACGAAATCCTATTTAAAATGAGGACAATCAAGTAAATAGAGTTAGTTATCTTTAAAAAGAATGTGTCCATTATTAATTATTTAGATCAATAATATAAAATAATAAGTGAACTGGATTAGCTTAGAGTGTTATTTTTATAAACTAATCAAAGCCTTCATGGCAAAGTTAACAGCAGTAACAAACTGAATGTTTTGAAATATTATCATCCCTTTTTATTTATTTTTTAACAATAAGCTCAAAATTCAAACTAGAATTTTATATGAATTGCCAATATCAAATACCATGAAAGTATATAGCAGCTTCATTAATCTTATTAATGATTTCATTTTAGATTTCTAAAAAAATTCTCTAATAAATAATTTTATAAATACAAACACAGACCTTGTATATTACAGTATATAGTATCTATTCATTAATTAAAATATTTACTTTGCTTATATAATAATAATCTTAAGTTTTGGCATAAGTAAAATAATTAATGCCATCTATTTTAATAAATTATATAATATCATCACTCCTAAACTTAATAAAATTAATGAATGAGTGATTGTAACAGATTGACTGTTATTATACATCATATTCTTAACCCTGCTCCAAGATCCATTATTTGGCAAAGCATTTATCCCCAAAATATGGCAAAATATATTGTAATGATCAATCATTTCAATGGGTGGATTGATAAAATTAGTCTTGAAACCTGTAAAAAAAAAATGATTCAATATAACTTTAAAGATTTTTGAAAGCAAAAATATATGCTAAAATACTTACTAGGTCCTCTAGCATAAAAAATTCCTCTCATGTCAGTTTTACTTTTTACATATGGATCATAACCATGAAATCCTAAATATTTTTTCAGAGATGGTGGCTTCATTTTAATTGTATCATTTATCTAAATAGATTTTTAATTAATATTAACAAAATTCTAAATCATACAAAAAATAAAGCATAATATTATATCTATACATACAGGATTTATATAATATCCTTCATCAGCTGTTAATACAATTGGAAGCACTAAACGATGATTTTTGAAATGATAATGATTTGGAATATCTTCCTTCTTAAATATATTAAGTCCACGAATATTGGCTTTTTTTAAATCATTTATTACCTATATAAGTTTAAATAAAATTATTAAATAATCAAAAAATTAAAGTCAAATTTAATCATTTAGTTGTTACTATTTACTGCATCTAATTTGTTCTTCTTTGGTTTGATCATAGTTAATGAACCTTTATCAAGCATCATCTCTATATCTTCAACTTTTATTACATCTTGTAAATTGATATATGTGACCTTTATTGAACTTGTATCTGACATTCCATGATCTGATACTATAATTATATTCACCTAAAAAGAAAAAAATACTTTGAATAAATGTTGAATTTAATTTATATCATTTATTTTAAAAAAATTTTACAGAATTTTAAGTTATTTAAGCAAAAATAAATAAGATTTAAATAGGTAAACACACTGTGCTATCAGATATTATACTGCAAAATAGTAAATTTGAAACAATCAACTTTTAAAATTTTAGTAAGCTAATGAACACTTTCAAAAATTATGTACTGTCTTGTTTTAAGTAAATTTTAATATTAATTTTTAAAAATAAATTCCTCACTAACTTAGGTGTGTCAAATTTGCATTTGATAGCAACAATTTTTATATAAATGCATTTAAAATTTTAAAAATTTGATTAAATACTATAGCTAAGAGACTTGTATTTATAGATATCATTTTATTTTCACATTCATTTTTAGCTTTCCACATCTGCAAGCTAAATTAAACTAATAATTTTTAATGAAAATTTTACTTCAGGTAATTGTTAATGCCAAGAAACAATTATAATCAAATAAGACCCTTGGGATTAGATACTTTACTGGATAAACTCTGGAAATTGGGTGCAGACGGTTGTTAATTAACTTATTAATTTGTTTAAGAGAATCTTTGAAACAGGTGAAATTCCTGAAGATTGGACTACTGGAAAGATTATCCCTAGCTGCAAAAAAGAAAATAAAAGAAACTGCCAAAATTATAGACCTATGAACTTATCAAGTTATGCATATAAAATATTTATACAAATTTTACAAAACAGAATAACTAAAATATATAAATACTCTCTTTAAGACACTCAAGTAGGGTTTAGAAAAGACCACTCCACAATTAAATTTTTATCATAAAATAGATTTTCATTTTTCACAAAGCAAAGCAATTTGTTGAGATTTTATTGATTTTAAACTTTCAATTCTGTCAATCAAAACAAACTGATTAACACAATTAAAAATAGAAAATTAGATGCTGAAATAATTAATTATTTTATTTACTACTATCAGAAAACCAAAGCAATAATCAATAAATATCACATTCTGACAGACAAAATACCCATTGCAGAAATAATAATGCAGCTAGCCCTAGAAGATGAAGAAGGAATAAATATTTTTTTATTTCTTTAACATAAGTTACATAATATTTGCTAATGACAATCATAATAGCCAACACAAAAGAAAAAGCTTGATAAATCTCTTAAATCAAAGTTAATCTCCACAGAGACACAATACAATATGACTATCAATCTAGATAAAACAAACACAATGAAAAGAGCCAATGACAAAAAACTGAATTTGAAATTAAATATTCATAAAAATCTAACAAATAACTAAATTTAACTACCTAGTAACAATCTTTACTGAGGATTTTAACTCATTAGAAGACATAAAATAAAATAAAACATAGAATTTCTATTGGCTGGTCTGCAATGGAGCAATTTCATAAAAATTTGGAAAAAGTCAATTAGTAAAATGTCAAAAGAAACTTAACTCTATATCATTATACCAACCACCATGTATGGCTTCAGAGATTTGGATCATCAAGAAAAAAGAAGAAAAATATTTAGCTTTTAAAATGAAATGTCTCAGGAAGATCAACAAAATTAATTCGGCTAACATAAAACAAATACCGAAATCAGATCTGATGTCAGTCACTATGACAAGAATTGCAGAAAAAATAAGAAAAGATAACTCCAATGGATAATATCAAAAAATAATACTCAAAAGCCCTTTAGCAGTCAAAAGATTTTAATCAGAAATGTTTTCAATGCACTTGGCTTCTAGTCTTGTAGTTGCAGCAGCTGAAGATGATGCCAAATCATTGAAAATGTTTCTGATTAAAATCTTTTGACTGCTAAAGGGCTTTTCAGTATTATTTTTTGGTTTGTGTTTAGTGCAGTCTCATTGAACTTTTATTAACTCCAATGGTTTAGTCATGTTGTAAGAATGTGAATAGGTTATCTCACATTTTCTAAATGAACATGTCAAGGATAGCCAAAAGATTGGCAGACCATGCAACAAATAACTAAAAGCAATTAGAAATTAAACCTTTACAACCTATACTATGCAGCAAAAGATAAAAAACCCTGGAGAATTACATTCGTACTCAACCTGGACCAGTGGCGGATTAAGACCAGTTGAAGCCTCGGGCGCAGAAGAAAATATTGGGCCTCTTAAAAAAAGAGATAATCAAGGGAATAAAAATACATATTGACCATATTTTTAAATAAATAAAGCATATTATGTATTATTTATATTTTGAGTAGCAAAAGGGGAAGTAGGTTACTACATAGTTTTCGCAGTGTTGCCAGTGTAGTATTTATAATTGGCATATGGTAATTGTTTGTCATTGTATTGGGCTTTGGTTGTTAATGAAAATAAGCAACTATAAACATACTATCAGGTTTTACTATTGATTGAAAATTTCTATGTAATTATAATTGCATTAGAAAAATGTGTAGGCTATAGTTGGGGTTTTGCGGGTCTCCAGAAGTCAGGGGCCTGGGCGCGCGCCCCATGCGCCCACCGTTAAATCAGCCTCTGACCTGGACTCAATCTATCATCAAAAGAAGAGGATGAGTGAATAAATATTATAAGATAAAAAAATAAAACATACACTGATTATATTAAAATGATAAATATATCATCAAAAGAAGAGGATGAGTGAATAAATATTATAAGATAAAAAAATAAAACATACGCTGATTATATTAAAATGATAAATGGGGATGAAGAAAAAAAAAACAAATTCTCCAAGTCATTAAAAATATCTAAAAATTTTGCTGCAAGATAATTCTATTATTCAGGTCATATATGTATCATATAGGTTATAAATATATTTATGTCAAGACTTTCTATCTTATTAATATAGACAAATATTAAAAAAGATCATTTATGATAAACTTCTAAGTTTAATTCCATTACAAATTGTCTATATAGACCAGAGATCGCCAAACTGCAGCTTGTGAGCCACATGTGGCTCTTTGGTACCTTCAATGTAGCTCCATACCATGAAAGTCAATAGTTAATATGGAGCAAATACTTATTTAACTTTAAAAAATATATTTTGTAATTTGTTTATTTATTGTAAAATGTAGTATGCATCTAAGTGAAATAAATGCACGTAAAATATATGATAAATAATTTTGAAACCATTGTTAAGATTAACCATCTTCCCCATGAGAGGGTACCAGGGTACCTTTTTCATTTTTAATTCAAAAATATTTTATGATGATATAAAGAATTTTCCCTGTAGCTTTTTGACATTTCTTATTTACTATATCTAAGTACATATTGCTATAACAACATATAAAAAAACTGTAAAATTTTGCAAAATTGATCACTAAAGTTTTTTATGCTTATTCTCCATGATGAGGCACCTGGGTACTAGTAAGAATATCTGCAGTAGTCGTTGCCTCTGATAGAGAATTTTTATTCAAATTTATCAATTTTTTATTTTATGAGGGAAGACAGTAAAAACCACAACAAATTGAATATAAATAACAATCAAATTTTAACAATTAAATGATTTTAATTTCAAAATCTCACAATTTTAATTAATCTACACAGGAATAACATTTTGAAATTGTATTAGTGTGCTCAATGTATGTAAGCATCCCATATGTAAATATGGGATGCTTACATACACAGTATGATTTTCTTGTTTTTCGTTGTCTCTTTGCTGATGCCCTACAAATATAACATTTCCAACAGAAAGAAATTAATCTACACAGGAATAACATTTTGAAATTGTATTAGTGTGCTCAATGTATGTAAGCGTCCCATATTTACATATGGGACTGTAAGCATCCCATATGTAAATATGGGATGCTTACATACACAGTATGATTTTCTTGTTTTTCGTTGTCTCTTTGCTGATGCCCTACAAATATAACATTTCCAACAGAAAGAGAACAGAAAGCATTTGTGTTGTTTTTGCTGGCCCAGGTTTCACACGCAAAAGATTTTGTTTTAGCATTTGCCAATTATTAGGGGGTGTAACTTTTCACACCGTACTGTCTTTACCATACAGCATTTGTTAATCAAAAACAATTTCATCATCATCCCCAACTTCACTGGATTCATCATAACTCTCATCCATTTCAATTTCAATATTAGGGTCTAAATTCACATCATCAATATCAGATTCATCTCCTTGATACACTGCTTCTTTTGCTAAAACAGTATCATCGTCATAATGATCGTTTTCAAAACTTTCTTCATCACTCTCAGAATCAGAAAGTAACTTACTTAGGTACGAAAGTCAGAATGATCGTTTTCAAAACTTTCTTCATCACTTTCAGAATCAGAAAGTAACTTACTTAGGTATGAAAGTTGTTCATCATAACTCATTCTAGAAAACAAGAAATAACTTTCATATTATTCAATTACAATATTATTATTTTAAAATAAGAGCTAAGACTGTTAAAAAAAATAAAAACATACTGTTTGAACACAGCTGGAGAAATATCATTTCCATGTCTGCCATCTTTCAGCTCAGAAATAAGAATAACGAGGAACAACTAAAATTCTGCTAAAACCAAAACCAAAACAAAACCTGACACTTGCTGAGTCATCTCTAAAAATGATTCGTCACTATGAAACAAAAGAAAATGATTCACACAATTTGTTGCCCTCAATATACACAAGGGTACCCAGGTACCCCACTGTGGAGCAATGTAAAGTATTTTACCTGTGGGGAAGACGGTTAACTGAAAAATTGATTTGGCTCTCATTGACTGAAAAAACTGACTGTGGCTCTCAAGTATTAGAGATTCTCCTATATGGCTCTTAATGATATGAAGCTTGGTCACCCCTGATATAGACCATAGATATTAATTAAATACAAAAAACATTTAAAGGAAAAATTAACAAATTCTTCAAATATATTATCAAAGCATTATTGGAATTTAAATTAGAAATAATTTTAAAGCTAGTAATTAAAATGATTCAATGTAAAATTTATTGAAGTTCAAATTCTTTTCATATATAAGGTGTCACCTAATGCTTAAGACAAAATCAAAACTATGAATTTTTTACATCAAAATAATTAAAAAAAAATTTTTAAAAAGTTAATTCTCAAAAATTATGCATTTAAAAGAAATATGCACATTTTTATAGTATGCTATTTCAAAGATCATAATTTTTTACATCAAAATAATTAAAAAAAAATTTTTAAAAAGTTAATTCTCAAAAATTATACATTTAAAAGAAATATGCACATTTTTATAGTATGCTATTTCAAAGATCGTAAATGAACATGTGTTTAATTTGATGATAAATTTAAAAGCAAAATTGTAATCTAACGTTGAAAAAATTAATAAAATATTAAATTACAATGTAAATCTTGTTTTAAATTTATTTTTATTAATTAAACTCACGTTTCCTTTTTGATCTTTAAAAAACACTAATATAAAAATGTGTATATTTATCTTAAATTCAACATTTTCAGGGCCCATGCTTATAAAAACTTTTTCATTATTTTTATATAAGAAATTTGTCCTAACTATTAAGGGATAAATCATACATAAAAAAATAGTTTTGATTTTAAAATATTTAATTTCTTAATATTATAAATAAATATTTAAATATAAGATGATATCCTCTTTGAAATAAATTTAACAAACCTTATCTGAAAGATTTTTCTTAATAAGTTTTTCTTGCAATTTATTAACAGCTTTATCAATATCCTGCAGAGCTTTTGTGGAACTAAAGAAAGTTATTTGTTTTGAATTGGTTTTGGAACATAACTCCTTTTTATATTAGCTCTAGGTCTCATATAACATGGTTTCACACAACACACTGTTTTTCAGGAACCTATCTATTGTGTTATAGGAGGGATACCTGTACACAGTTCTAATCTACACTTCACTTTTTAATTTGCTAGAGTAAAGTTTTAATAGTAACTTTTTACAACTTCAGTTTTTAATTTACATTCAAAATAATTTTTGTCATCCTCTTTAAAATTGATAATCATTATTTACTGATAATAATTCATTAACAAAAGACTATTCTTTAACTCTTTGATCTTCAGTCAGCTAATGACATCATTCTTGGGAATGTGACATTGCAAATCTGTAACAAATAATTACTAATTTTCTGAGGCAAAAGAAATGAAATGTAAGTTAACCCTCAAAATAATAATAATGAAAAAGAATAAATAAAATTAATAGGAGAGGTTCAGGTTAAATTGTTGCATATTCTCTCCCTCCTACAGAGAAATTCTCTAATATTTCACATAATAATAATAATAATTATTATTAATAAACTGTTTGTCATTAATATTAATGAATATAATTATGAATAAATTTACAGATTATTTCTCTGATCATTCATAATTAGAGAAATACTTGACTACTGTTAAATTGAATAAAATTAAACTAGTGTATTAGCCAGTTTATTTATTAGAATATTTTATTCTATTAATATTTTTGTGATTTTAATAAGAGAACTATAATTATAGTGTATTATATAGAAATTTTATGTTACTATTTTACTAAAATTCTAATCTTTAGCAATTTTAAAATAATTTTGTTATATATTATTTTTTAATATCATATTTTGTGTTGTATTTATTTGCTTTTTAATATTTGACATTATAGTAATCATAAAATTTAATATGATTGATAATTTTTATATTTAAGTGTTATTTATATTAGTAAATAATATGAAATTTTTTATTTATATTAAATTTTCTTTAAAATTAGGAATGATGTTAACATCAATGTAATAGATGATGTTAGAAAAATTCAAGAAATATTTGTATGTCCATGTAATATTCTGATTAAAAAAATGCCATATTTTGAACGTTTTTTTACTTTTGGAAGAAGTGTTGAAGATGTTCAGATATCTGTGCATTGTGATTTAGAAGTATTTAAAAGATTGATGTATTTTATTGGTGAAGGAAATAATGAATTTTCTTTAGGTAAATTAATGAAAATATTTTCTTTTAAGAAATTTTTCAGTATATAGTGATCTCTTTAATTTAGGATATATAATATACAAGTTTGTATATTATATGTTTTTCATATGTCCCATGCATTCTTATAACATTGGCATTATAATATCAGATTGATATTATTTTTTGCCAGACAGTGTGTTTTAAAGTAAGCCATACTATTATTTTTATTAATAGTTTATAAATAAAATGTTATCAATAAAATCTTTATTTACTTATTTCATTTCATTTTACAAATTATACTAATTAAATATAACTTTAAAAATTCTAATTGTTTTGAGAATTTCTATCTTTTCTATGCTGCTTAACACAACAAAGTTTATAAACATCAAGCTTACAAGCCATAAAAACATTTACATGCTTTTGAGAGCAATAAAATATTTATTGCTCTCAAAACATGTGAATATTGCTAATTATGAAATGCTTTTCATAAAATCTGTCCTTTTCAGCATAACTTAATCTGACAACACAGATTTGAATATTCCAGAACAAATTCAGTTTGATTACCATATGTGTAATTTTTTGTAATTGATATGATGTTACATGTAACATCATACAAGTTTTAGATTGCCAACCTTTTTTTTTTTTTATTGTGATTTGTTACTATAGTGATGTGTCATGTTGAATTTGTTCTAGAATACCACAGTTATTTTTTACACATAATTTAAATAGTGAGCGGACTGGGCAGCCGCCTGGTGCTCCCAGCCAGAGGACAAGGATTCATGCAACAATGTAATAAATAGTAACAAGGAGAATGCAACATTGTATATAGAAATGTAAGTAAATTTTGCGATATTTTATGAATTAATTTATTTTTTAAAACTGACGACTTGAGAGGGTGCAACAAAAATTTTCACTTTGGACACTAAAAGCTCTAGAGCAATACTGGAATTAAAATTAATATAATCTTGGAGATATATATATATATAAAGCAACAAGAAAATGCTTTTTATTTTCATATTGTTTCTTTTTTTATATTTTATTTTTTCATTTTGAATTGTAAATTTAATAATGTCTTAGATATTTTTTCATCATTCTTTCAACATGTAGTATATTGCAGTAATTTTTAGCCTACTTTTTGAAAGAAAGTGAGGCTTATGAAATCACCATGCTGTATGCTTGTTCATGTTTCCACTAATATCTTAATTAACTTTTGATAAATCCATTAAAAATAACCTTGAAATCACATCATTTGAATTCTTTAAAAATAGTGAATATTCAAACTTCAAAAATACTCTCTTGATATATCCTGAATTATTATATTGTAATGAAATTTATAGGTTATCAAATCATTAAAAGTATCTTAATGATTCATCAATTAATATCTAATCATTTCAAAATGACAAACATTCAAACTTTGTAGAGATTCAAAGAAAATAAACTTTTTTTCCTTCCTAATAACTTTAGAATTATTTAATTGAATTTTATAAAATATATTAGTATGGTTTGGCTCTTAAAGTTGAATTTGAAATAAGATTGATTAATTTATGGCTTCATCTGTTTAAAAACAAACATTCCATCTTCTGAGATTTTCTTATAATAACAGGAACCATATACAATAAAATACATATGCAATAAATGATGATATTAAATTAGACTTTAATAGTGAAAATTATTTATATATAATTACACAAACAATGAATATTTTAATCTCAACACAGAGAGACAATCTTCAAGTTGGCAAAGAGATGGAATGACACAGAATGATACTTGATTGGTAGTAGTGATAGGCGATAAGATTCTAACGAATAGGAAAGCAGAGTATGTAGACAAGGAGAGTAGAGGAAAGAGAGGAAATTTAACAAAACAAACAACTATATACACATGAACTATGGAATGAATTGAATTGTTATGATAACGGATTAAATGATTTGAGATTAAAGTTACCTTTAATTACAGATCATCATTACCAAATTTCATAGAAATATTCTAAGAATTTGAAAAATTATTAATTGAGACATATGAACATGCATACAGACAGCATGGTAATTTCATTAGCCTCATTTTCTTTCAGAAACTAGGCTAAAAATTACTATAATACATTGAGCATTGTAATAATGATGAAAAAAATATCTAGACATTAAACAATTCAACTCTTTCCTTAGTTTCTATCTTCATAGTTATTTATTTTTGACCTTTCCCCACTCTCCCTTGTACACTTGTTCCACTTTCCCATTCATTAGGATCTCCCCTCATTACTATTGCCAGACAAATATCAAATGTGTCATTCCATTTCTTCACCAACTTGAAGATGGTCTCTCTGTGTTAAGACTGAAATTTTTGTTGTTTTGTAATTTTATAAGAATAATTCGCACTATTAAAATATAAGAAATTTAGTATCAGTGTTTATTGTAACCTTATTTTATTCTGTTAAGCATAATGAGTGCCTACAAGCCAGATTAGGATTATTTAATAAATTTTTATAGCATTTAATATATATAGGTTCTGTCATTAAAGGGAGCATTCATAAATTATGTTATACAGTTGAGGAGGGAGGTGTCTTGCAAATTGTGATGTCACATTGTAAAATTGGTTAGTTTTATATTTCTTTGACTAAGGCTTTTTTATAAAATGTAAATGTTTTTGCATAATTGTGCTAGTAATTATGAAAATGATCTACGTTATATATTTTTTGCTTAAAATTATTTTGACTTTTATGTTTGTAAAATTTTTTTAAGATAATAAAACTTTTTCTTTGCTCATAAAAAGAAAAAGCAAATATTTTTGCTCATGTGAAATAAACCTTTTTTGTAATTGTAAAATTTTTCTAATAGTAAACACTTCTGTTTTCACAGCTATCTGAAATGGCTTAGACCACTTTCATAATTATCACCCCAATTATCCAAAAGTAAAGACTTTATTGTAATATATTTGGAGACATATTTGTTATGAAATGTAAGACATATTTAGTTCTAAGACAATTATATCCAGTTGTTTGAAGATTTATTTGGAAGAAAAAGAATATATGTAATAAAGCATCAGTGTAAAGTAATTCCTATTTTCTACTATTTTATATACAGGTATTCCTGTATATAAAACTGTACTTCATTTATGAGTTTCTGCTTAATGAGTTCCCAGGTTTAGGAATTTTTTTTCAAATTTGAATTATCAAAAAAAAAAAATTGAAAATATGAATCTTAATTGCAATAAATAAACATTCATTAAAAGTAATTTCAAACCACATATTTAGTTATACAATGCATTATGACTGGGTTTGTAGGAAAAACTTCATTATCTGCTGCAAAATCAGAAAAATCAAAACGGCAGCTAAAAAGTGGAAGTAATGTGCTCTCTAGTTTTGCCAGCATATTATATAAATAACTTCAATTCTCAGTTTCTGCTTAAAGCAGTACAGCAATACCTCGCATAGGCTGGATTTCACTATAGTCCAGATTGTAATTGTTAATAAAAAATTTTTAATTTACTTTATTTTTTTAGAATAAATATGAAATCTAAGTGTGCTTGCTACTTATTACCTATATATGACTCGAATAGCCACTATTACAAGCTGAGACAAGCAGGCAGCTGCTCCAGTGTTGCCAAATTTATCTGAACAACGTTTGTTATAGTGCCTGCCTCTCAAGTGCAATGTCGTCAGTTGGTTACCGCAAACACTTAATTGAATCACTGAATGGGAATGAATACTGGGCATATCGGCATTTGCGACTCATCAGCTAATGAGTGGCAAATGCCGATATGTGCATAACAGGTGAATGTGAATGTCAAAGACAAAGATAAAATTGTATTCACTATTCCATTTGGAACTTTTCATTACTTGCGTTCGGTCTTAAAAATGCACCCACCACTTTCCAAAGATTGATGGACCAATTTTTTTCATGGTTTAAGCAATGTACACCTTTTAGTTTATTTGGATGACATCAGAAACTAATCTGCAATTAGTTTTCGATCAACTTAAACAATTTAAATTGAGAGCAAACCATGCAAAATGTTCATTTGCATGTCTGACTGTCAAATATCTCAGACATCTGATCATACCTAAAGGTATCCAGGTCCATAGGTTCGCTATTGGAGCTGTCTTCTCCAGGTCCACCTGGATACCTAAAGGTATCCAGGTGGACCTGGAGAAGACAGCTCCAATAGCGAACCTATGAGAACCCTGAAATGTGTGTGATGTTCAGTTGTTCCTTCGGTCATTTTCATGGCATCAACAATTTATTGAAGGGTTTGCCAAATTATCCCGACCATTGAATGAACTAATGAAGAAAAATACGATAAGATACTTTCCAAAGCAGAAAGATACTTTCCAAATATTAAAAGGAAAATTAACTTTAGCTCTTGAGTTACAAGATGCAACAACAGCAAACCGTTTATTTTAGAACTGACACAAGTGGATATACCATTGGTGCAGTGCTAGTACAAGGAGAAGGAACTGATGAACATCTGATAGAATACACCAGCTGATTACTTCAACAAACTACAACAACACAGAACGTGAAATGCTTGCTGTCGTATGGGCTTTGAATAAGTTCCAATGTTATATCGAAGGAATTCCAGTAAAAATAGTAACTGATCTTCAACCCTTAAAGTGGTTAATGAGCCTTAAGTCTTCGTCAGGTAAACTAGCCAGATGGGTGCTAACAATTCAAAATTTTGATATAAAAATGGAATATTTATCAGGGAAACAAAACGTAGTAGCGGACTTATTGTCTAGACCTCCCTGTGACCATAAAGATGAACAAGATGTCTGCAAGATATGCAAAGTTGTCATCGCTGTACCGTCCCACAGTGCCGAAGATATCCAATCCAAGCAACTGAAAGACCCTGAGATTGCTAAAATAATTTCCAGTTTTGAGAATAAATCATCGAAGACTTTCAAAAATGGATGGATAGAGGATTTCTTATGTTGACCAGTGTTCTTTACAAGTACTCCTCGGACAATGACTTGGAAGAAGCTCAACTGTTAGTGCCAATCCATGAGTGAGAAAGAGTTATGAAAGAATATCACAATGCTCTGACTGCAGCCCATTACGGAGTGGAATGTATTTTACAGTGAATTGCAAAACGATACTATTTCACTGGTATGAGAATATATGTCACTGAATATATTAGTCGTTGTCTTGATTGTCAAAGGTACAAAGTTGCCAATCAGAAGCCAGCTGGCCTACTTCAAATTCCAATGTATGCCCAAAGATTTGAAGTACTTTCTATTGACCTATTCAGACCACTTCCAGAGACTATGCAGGGTCACAGATGGATTTTCATCATGGAAAATACTTGTATTAAATGGGTGGAATTGTTTCCCCTGAAGAAAGCTACAGCTGAGGAATGTGCACGTGCATTAATTGACGTAATGTTCTTCTGATATGGAGTGCCATGCCAGATAAGCAGTGATAATGGTGTGCAGTTTGTTTCCTCCTTAATGCATCAAGTCTGGTATTGTCTAGGTGTTAGGCAATGGCTCACGCCTTTATATCATCCCGCAGCTAATATGATGGAATGCAAAAGCCATGACGTGAAACCCAGACTAGCGATATTGGTGGATGAAGATCATACATCGTGGCAGGAACACCTTCCCACAATTCGTTTTTCAATGAATACATCTACTAAATCTGTGAAATGACATGTTCTACAGCTGCATATCTCACTTTTGGAAGAGAATTAAGAATGCCTGATGATGTCATAAACGATTTTCTCACTGTGGTTCAGAGTGAAAAATCTGTTACCTCAGATCATCCCTTACCTTCAGAAAATAACAGATACATGGAAGGAAGCAAAAGAAATCCATGACAAAAAGCAAGATCTGCATAAGAAACAAGTTGTGATAGGTCACGTCACAACTTCATTTCTTTTAAAGTTGGTGACCTAGTTTTAGTAAACACTCATGCTACTAAGCACTAAGCAACGCAGCTAAATAGAAAACAACGAAGTTTAGTTGAAGATGTGATGGACCTTACAAGATAGCCAAATGCTTGTCCCAAGTATTGTATCAAATTTCAAATATTTATTTTAGCCAATCTCTTGGTGTATATCATTCAAGTGCATTAACCCCTTATATCGGCACATCAAACGAAGCTCTGGCAGCACCCATCAGAAAGAGAGGAAGACAGCATAGGAATCCTGCTCCCAATTCAGGACGAACCTTGGAAGCAGGGGGATTGTAACATGACACAATCCACCCAAAAAGGGGGAGGTGTGGGAAGATAGAGTGGAGAAGTAGTAGTAGTTGGAGAGTTGGTGTCAACCAGTGCAGTTGTGTGGGTCCTAACTGTAGTTAGACTGTCAGTTGCGTTCACAGTAGTAAACTAGAATTTTGTTAGTCTTAATGTAACAAAATTAATTATTTTATAATTTTTTTTATTTTCGTTTTTAAAATGTATGTATGTAATTTTAAATCTACTAACTTTTGAGTATAACAAGAGACTCAAATATGATAGTTCGTACTTATTTTTAATGATATAGCTTTAATCTTATTTTATTAGGTTATGACAGAATATAATTATTTACATGTAAATTCTAAGAATTCATAGAAGAATGTTTATTTGCACACCATCCCAACAGGAATGGCTTAGATCATGTGATTGATGTAAACACAATGAATACAACACATCTTGTTGGATGCTGTTGAGAAGAGCTATAGAAAATCAAAAGCATTACTGCCTGATTATTATTATTATTAGTTAGTTAATAAGATACTGTGTTCATGCTTATAGTGCTTGCTCTATTTTCTGTAAATCGAGTTGATTCCTGTGTGTGAATTTGTATTAAATAATTTGAGATATTATTCATCGAATATTTTTATTGATTTGTTATATCAAGGTTGTTTGTAAATATTCTTTTCAACAAAATACATAAGGATCAATCAGTAAAGAAAAATGGGATGTACAGAATTCTTCTAGGTAATTTTAATCTGAGACATAAAGAGAAATATTAAATGAAACATTGAGTAATGTCTTAAAGAATACTATGCAAATATAGATAAAGGTCAAATCAGCATATATATTGATGAGACACTTGGAAAAGCATAAATTAGTAAAAAGCATATATTGGTATAAAGCAAAGATCTTGAAACCTGTTCATGATGTAAAGGAATTAAAATATGAGAAATTATGTTGATACAAAGAAGGAAATAAAAAACCATATCCTTAATAAGATAGATCTACTACCAATTCCTGCTGCTTTGAACTGAGATGTAAAACATCTTTCAGAAAAGTTATAATTTTTTTAAATATTAAAAATCATGATAATTTTTTTGAAAAAGGTGTATAGATATTAAATTATTATTTTGATATAATTTCATATCAGTATTCCATATTAATAAGATTGTGTTACAAATATTTAAATTTGTACCTATAAGATTTCCAAAAATGAAGAATTTTAATATTTAGTTTTATTGTATACAGGTATCTCTCCTATAACACACTTCAACACAGTTTCACTCCAACATGATTTGAAAATTGCGGAAACCTTCATATAGCACGATACTTCTACAACACGGTTTTTACTTAACATATTTAGAAAAAGTTGCAATTTCTACACTGCCAAGTTTTTAATACTTAAAACAAACAGTGAACAGCTCTAAGGTGGGAAAATGTATTTTAATGCCAAATTTAAAACATAGTAGTAGTGCTTTTGATTAATAACAATCTTCTTCAGCTACATCAAGATAACAGACTAAACAAGAAAATTCTAAAGAATGCCGGAGTTCTAAAAAATTTTAAACATTGTTGCTATAGCAACCTCATATTTACAATTTGTACAAAAGCACCAAAATAAACTTACATTAATAAAAAATATATTAAATTACTAAATTATTGCAAATAACATCGTATTACTAACTCGTAATATATAATACTAATTCACTATTTATAGAAAAGTTGATGCTTAAGGAGCGAAAAATTTAAGTAATTTATACAATAACAAAAATTAATCTTTACGTAACGTATACCATTTCCATGCGTTGTTTATTGTTGCTGGATCTAATTTGTTAATCGGCTTATTACGATTAGTAAAAATAGAAATAGTCTCCGCAATTCTCCCTCTCCTGGGGTCTTGCTCTTTACGTAATAATTTGGTGTTATCCCATTTTACATCTAAGTCTGCAATTAGAGCATGTTGTGCTAACGTTGTATTAATAGTTTTATTCATTAAATCTTTCTTATGTTCAGGTAACAACATCTTAATAGATCATACTGTGTAACCTAAGTAATTCCCATTTGTGTTACTATCTTTATCGTAGAAGGAAATTTGATATACTCCCGGACATTCCATATCATTAATTTTGTCCTTATCATTTCTGATGAGATTAAAAAGTGTATTCCTTCTATTAAATATGATTCTCTGGCCATAGAGGTCTTCAAGTTTTCCTATACATACAGACTACAACTAATAATCAAAATAAAAATGTCTTAATCTTTGGTAAAAAAAAGAAAGTCAGTGTAGAATTAAATTCATTTTAATTATTTAAAGTAAATATAACAATGTTTGTTTTATATTTTTCATCTGAAATAGTATTTATATAGAAATTTTTTGCATACTTTTTAAACAAAGATTTTATTTACATTATAGATCCAAAATATGCTATTCATATATTAGTATCTGCACATTTTTTACAAATGGAAGGTTTAGTTGATATTTGTCTTCAGTACTGCCATGAAAATATGAATGCAATTTTAGAAACTTCATGTCCAGTTGGTTCTTTAAATGATAACTTAGTTGAAAGGTAATAACAAATCTATTGCTTTTCTCAAATAACAATAAATTTTTATAGAAATGTAGTGTTATATGTTTAAATTTATTGCTATTTTATTTGAATGAATCCAGATTTTGATTATACAGGAACTCTCCAATTTCTGTAAGATATACAATATGCAATGTTTAATTTTAATATAATTAATATATAATAGATATATAGTCTACTTACAAGGCTGAATAAGGTACAATTATCATATATAATATACAAATACAATTTGCATCATATTATAATTGTTATGGCAAATAATAGCTTTATTATTGAGAATTAACTAGCAATAGTAACATTATTAATAATGACATAAATTCTCAATGTAGCAATGTTGTAATAATTCTGATATTATCATGTAAAAGTATATTACTTCACTGTATATTAAATTATGAAGATAATTTTTTAAATATTTTGCATTTCAAACCTTTATATAAAAAGTTCAATTAATATAAGTCAGATTTGCATAAGTTGGGGAGATCCTGTATTAATATCTTATTTAATATTAAACTTCATAATAAAGTTTGGATTTAATCTGAAATTTTCATTTTTCCATTTACAAGATTTCTTACTGTAAAATCTAAATAAAGTAAACAAAAGTATTTTAACTTAGATAAATTGTTTAATTTTTAAAATAATTTATCTTACTAAATAAACTTATTGTTTACTTTTATTTTATTTTTTGATTATATGTATGATTGCTGCTCTTTATTTATCTAGAACTGTAGATATCAATGATATCTACAGTTCTAAATAATAAGATTATGAGTGTATTAGCAAATGCATCACCAGAGATGAACAGAGAGTAGCTCTTTGCTCATCTCTGAGAAAACATATTAGACCAATAGTTCTCAATTGATATAGATCTGCAATATATATCAGTAATTTTAGCCTATTTTTTGAAAAAGTGAGACTTATTAAATTATCATGTATTGTTGTTGCATTTAAATAATCTGGTGGCTGTGTCTACAGTGCTACATTCTTAACTTGTCGTCGACTGTAGACTATTTCAATGTGACCATAATAAAATATTTTTGTGTGTGAACAAGAGAGAGAATTTAAGGAAATGCTAGATATAACTATGTTAAATTCCTGTTTAATGATTCTGTTTATAAAACTATCCTAGTTAGCATAGTTGAAATTTCAGAACCTGAAGAAAAATAAAAAATGGGCCCTCTAGTAAAAATATTAATACTCCAAATCAATATATCTTATTTAGTTAATTTAAAAACAGATCTTTGAAAAAATTGAATGAATGAATAAAGAATTTCTTATTTACATTTATTGTAAAAAATAATCAATTTTTATCACAGTAAAGTTAGATTAAGTTGTTTAAGTCATGTTACTTAATCTCACAAGACATATGTATGATGATGATCACTTCGTCCCTATCATAGAATGGCTAATTGGAAGATTAAAAAATGGGTTTTAATATGATGTGGTGCCTGGATTCCTTCTGGAAAATTTAGTGATTTGGGATTAATAATTAATCCAGTCATTCAGATGGCTAGCAAACACTTTACCACAGTACCATCTTGCAATTTTATTACAAAGTTTAGATCTGTTTAGTCTCCAGACAAACTTGTGACTGCATTGGTGGCAAAATAAATATTTTTCTTGAGAACTGCTGTATTAGATCAACATGACATGGCATCATTCAGATTCATTACTATCTGAAATTTTCAAAGTCATCCTCATTGGAAAGATGGTATTTTGTTTAGGAATTTTTTTCTTTTAGTAATGAAGCTTATTCTGCTTTAAAATTATTAAAACAATGTAGGACCACTTTTTTGTTTTTGCTATGTAAAGAAACAATGAATATTGTTTTATATAATGAATTCCTTAAAAGCAAATACATAATGGTATTGTTAGATCCAAGAGTTGCTGATAATTAAACAGCTATAGTCTTTTTGCATAACAACATTTGCCTTTATTTTGCATAATATACAAATAAAATAGAAGAAAAAATATAGCATTATTTAGCAGAATAAAATATTTATTGTATTTAGTAACATTTTTAATTCTCTGCTGTATCATCAGTAGCTGCTTCTATAAACTAAAACACAACTGATCTTAAATATAACAAAATTATAATAAAATGTAATTTACTATACAGCTATTCTTTGGTTTACAAATATTATTGGAACATTATAAACTGTTCATTAAGTGAAAATTCAAAAATTAGAAATTCATTTCCATTAATTCCAATGTAAAATTTTTAATTGGTTCTTGGATATCAGAAAGTCATCACCATTTTACCTATTGATGTTAAAGCACTTCAAAAGCATTAATATGAATATATTGTAATACAGTAGTTTACAATAGATATTGCATATTTAACCTATTACTTTCCATTCAAATTTGGATTTCAGAGCTGCTATGTACCATGTGATCTTTGAATTTAAGTCTAATAAATTTGCCAATCACTGTACTTTTATTTATTAGTTAAAGGTTATAAAATTTTCATCAAGTATTGTCTTAAATTTATGTAATTTTCAAAAATCTCCATTATGCTAAATTATTGGTAAAAATAAATTTAATTTTCTGGAAGTTAGCATTGATGCTTTCAATATCTGAATAAATGATGTATAGCACAATTTTAAGTGAAAAAACTTAATTTATTGAAAATTAAAGTACTTTCAGTTTTAATAAGCCATCTTTAGTAAGTTTACAAAAGATTATAATAATGTGTTAGATATGGAACATCAATTTAAACATCCAAATGCATGAGTGTAGAACATTTAAAAAATATATTAATAATAATAGAATAATTATATAATATTAATATGGTGAGAAAATATAAATATAATAATAAAATAATAAAAAGTTTTAAATACAGCTCCATGATGCCAGTACATTATATAGAGGATTATCATTGAGTATGAAAAATTTGTTTCTATAGCTTTTGATGACCATGACCTCTGCTGTTCTGATTTGTGTGATGTTGTTAACTGTTTTACGATTTTGGCTCTATCCCAAAAAATGTCTATATCATATATCCGTTGCCCCTTTTGCAGTTGTTAATCTGGCTGTCTGTATGTTGCTTTTATTTTCTTTAAGCCTGATTGCTAAAACCCTTATTGTGCTGCCTATATATGTTTCATGTCATTGAAGGGTGTTGTTGTATATTGGTATAGCGTATACTGCGGAGCGTTTGTGGTTGGGTTCGGGTTTGATATTTGTACCATGTGACATGTGGTATTGAGTCTACTGTATGGTAAAATGAGGTTTTTCTTACTAAGTGCTTTTTTTAAGTGGTTATATTGGGATGGAATATGGGACAGATAGAGCCAAAGTTGTAAAACCAGTTAACAACATAACACAAATCAGAATAGCAGACACCACAGTTATCAATCGCTACAGAAACAAATTTTTCATACTCAATGATAATCCTCCATATAATGTTCTGGCATCATGGAGTTGTATATAAAACTTTTTATTATTTTATTATTATACTTATATTTTCTCATCATATTCTAATATTATTAATATATTTTTTGAATGTTCTAAAGCTTGTGCATTCAGATGTTTAAATTGATGTTCCATATCTAATACATTATAACAGTCTTTTGTAAACTTACTAAAGATGACTTATAAGCTGAAAGTACTTTAATTTTCAATAAATTAAATTTTTTCACTTAAAATTGTTCTGTACATCATTTGTTTAGAATTTGAAACTACAGATGAAATGTTAGTAAACAATAATTAATGCTTTCAGTTCTATTTATTAAAAATTATCAATTATAAATTTTATTATGGTAATTATTTTAATAAAACTAATACACACAAAAAACAGTTTATTTATTTAAGTTATTAAATTGATTAGATTTAGCATCTTCCAATAAGACAACAAAATACCATCATTTTTCAAATTTTATATATAAATTAAAAATATATTAGAGATTTATATATCTGGAATAATATAATAATTGTTTTATAAAGTTAAATTGTATTATACAGGTATCCCTCTATAACACAGCTTCCTACAACATGATTTTTTTCTAATACAATTTGAAAATTGCAGAAACCCTCATATAACATGGTACTTCTACAACACGGTTTTTACGTAAGATATTTAGAAAATTATGTTTACTTTCCTACAATACAAAATATTTTCATTAAATTTTTAAATCCATTCTATGGATACACAATACACACATAAATGCCATCATTGGGAAATACTTTACTAAAATTAATCATAAATGCAATTTTGCTAGTTTGCCACAAAAGGGACTATATGAAGTCTATTTTTGATCTGAAATTGAGTTAGTTAATATTAAAGAAAAAACTAATAAAAATAAGATTGAAATATATTAAATGTTGTCCTCTTCTGTTTTGAATTTGAATTTTGAATATATTCAATAATGAGGAATTTAGAGGAATATAGTATTTATATTATAAACTAAAAATTAAATCTATATTAAAAAGCAAAATATATCGTCTTAACTTAGCTTAAGTTTTGTGTGTGGCGATAAAACAGGCCGACTCTACTTAAGATTGTTTTGATTCCGAAAAGTACTTAATTAACACGTTGTTGGACACATTATATTAAAAACAAACAACACCAAAGCGCTTCTTTATACCCGGTAGTGACGTAAAAAAAGTAAAATATATATATATATAGTATAATTCCAACTTTTTAATTTTCAGAAAGTTTTTATTTATTTATCTTTTTATTTGATAAATCACTTTCAGTTGATGTACAAAATATTCATTTCTGATCAAAAATACTTAAAATTTTGAAGTTTTTAAGACTAATATAAATGTATCAGACTCAAAATGAAGAGTTGCTTTGGGAGCAGTCTAGTGTGAATATATATATAGTATAATTCCAACTTTTTAATTTTCAGAAAGTTTTTATTTATTTATCTTTTTATTTGATAAATCACTTTCAGTTGATGTACAAAATATTCATTTCTGATCAAAAATACTTAAAATTTTGAAGTTTTTAAGACTAATATAAATGTATCGGACTCAAAATGAAGAGTTGCTTTGGGAGCAGTCTAGTGTTAAAACAGATAAACAAAACAGATTTATATTATTTTTGAGATTTTATATGCATTTGACTTCTTGAATAGAGGTAGTATGTGATCAATATTTGGTCCACATCTAAAGGATTATTTCCTCTAGTGACTTGTCCTGATTTATTTTAAGATGTCCTTTTAATCTTTTCTCTTGCTGCCCTATATTCTTCACACTTCATTCTTTCAGTGATTAAATCTATAATTATAGTCCATTGTCCCTTTCAGAATAAATAAATATATGTATTAGATGAAAATTATAATTTAATCAGTTAAAAAATTTTTATTTTTCACCGATTTTTTAGTTTTAAATTTTGTTTAATTTTGAATACATTCAATTTTATTATTCTAATCAATATTTATTATATAAATGTTACTGTTTATTAAAGATGATTATATATATATATATATTATCACCTTTTATAATGATATATATTCAATATATGTGATGTTCTATATAGGAAATTCTATAAATCTACTATTTATTTACAATTCTATCTGTTAAGAACTTAATAGATTCACAATACATTTTTTTGCAAGATGATATACATATAAATTCATCTTTAATAAACAATAATATTTATTTAATAGATATTGATTAGAATTATATATTTGTAAGGTTATAAAGATGTACAATTATCTTATAATTTTAAAAAAAGAAAACACACAATACTGAGAAAAGAAAATATACTAAGTTGGTGTGGTGTCCTAGCTGACTCAGCTAGGACACCACACCAACTTAGTATATTTTCTTTTCTCAGGAATCTGCACTTTCTCTACCATTACAGTCATTTTGTTTACATAAAATCTGACCTCTTCTGACAAAAATTTTACAATTTAACACTATAAAATATTTTTTAACACACACACACACACACACACACACACACACACACACACACACACACAAGCTCTTGTAAAAAACCACACACACACACACACACACACACACACACACACACACACACACAATAAAAAATATATCTAATTAACATGTATTTTATATTTTACTTTATAAAGAACTTGTTTGAAATGTTCTTTAAATAATTAGTTAAATAATTTATAAGATTATATACACTGTGTATATTTTTTCTTTCAATCAGAATTACATCTTTATTTACATTTGCTGATGTTGAAGCTTTAGAAGATTCGAAAGATAAAATTAAATCGTAAGTATATATATGTGTATTTTAATAATAATTAATAATTTGATATAATTTAAATGGTGATATTTTTTTCTCATTTTTATGACAGTTTAGTTTATAATAATATTATTATTATTTATTAAATAATCTTTATTATATAATTTTATATATATAAAGGAGAATGTTTAAAGTTCTTTGTAATAATCTGATAAAGCAAGACTATTCCAAAAATGATGATTCTCTAATGAAATGTTCTATTTGTGAAAAAATATTTTTATGTAAATTGCAATCTACTATTCCTTGTAAACCTGCAAGGTAAGATATTTATTTTTTTATTGAAAATATTTTCAAATTTTTATCATATAAATAAAATTCATTCAATATATTATTAATTTACTGTATATAGGTATATTCTGCTATAATGTATTAATGTTGTACTAATGTGAATGCTCTGCTATAATGGAAAACCTGTGTGTTATGCAGAACTACATTAAGTATGAGAATTAAATTAGAAAAGGCTTAGACAGTTCCAGACAAAAAGTTTATGGTGTATTTTTAAATTTAATTTATGAAGAATCAAATATTTCTCAACTATTTCACAAAGCATTACATCATTTTATTTCTATTTTATTTCCATTTTAATAATTACAGGAAAACCTGTGCTGATGGCCAACCTGCAAGCCATAGCCACTTAATATCTGCACATGCATATTGCAGGATTTTTAATCTAAAATGGCCATCTGTGTTCCGTGGCCATGGCCAGTGATATTTAATTTCATCACCTTATGTGCCTACATCTACTAGGTAGCCAGCAATTCGTGTTTTCATCAGATATGCCAGATGGGCTCTAGATCTATCAGCTGAGAATTCTAAAGTGAAAACACCCTGAAAGAGACATTAATTAGTGATTTCTTTCCTTAGATTTAATTAACAATATGAAATTGTGTCATAAACTTTGATATTTAATAAAGAAATTTGTAGGTAACTGTATTGGAGGCCACAATCTCAGCCATTGAAAGGTGGCCACCTAGCACAGGTTTTCCTATACTTAACTTTTAATATTAATAATTCATGTTTATTGAATTTCAATTGTAAAAATACATCATTAGTAGAAGTGGCTCTCTTTCTTCATGATGTAATATTAATTTGACCAAAAGCTATTTTGCTAGATGTCCAAATAAGTTTAATTGCATTGTTTGTTAAATGTTATTTATCACAATTAAATTTTTTATTGCATATTTTTTTACTTTTCATTTAAACAATATTTTTGTGTTGTTAATATTTTAAATAAATTTTGCTCTATAATTCAGCTTTTGCAGTATTTTATTCTAGCTTTACAATAAATGTAAAATAATTTTCCATGTCCATAAATTAAAATGGGAAAAAAGGGAAAACTGCATAACAGAATGGGTAAATCACAGGTATGTTATAATACAGTACATACTATTTTTGTTAATTATAATCAAAATAGAATAGTAAATAATTAAAATTGCAGTGTAAAACTTTGATTAAAAAATAGTTATTTTACATTAATATAAATTTAACAAAATTTCTAAACAAATAACTGCATCAATTACATGAAGATATTTTAATGATGCATTTATTTGCTGAAAAGTTTAGTAAAATTAAAATTAATATAAAATGACTATTGTTTATATCTAAAGTTTCATGCTATGATAATTATTATTAATTATTTTATATTTTATTGTATCAAAATTAACAAATACAGTACTATTTCTTTGATTCTAATATATTGATTTATTCAAGTAATTCCCTTTTTTCTGTGTTTTTTCTTATTGAAAGAACTATGGACACAGAAAATTATTCAAATTTTATTGTAAATTTAGAAAAAAATAACATAAAAGCCTAATTGTAATGCAAAGTTTATTTAAATTATTAACAAAAAAGAGCACAAAAAAAAATTAAAAAAATTTCTTATTTCAACTTTTATTTTAGAAGTTGCTGCCATCTTATTTACAATTCTGATACACTTATTATGTAGATTTACAATGAAATTTTTGTGGTACTATTTGAATTTCTTATAACATTTAAATAAATGTATTTTAAAAAATAATTATAAATGAAATAAACCTGTCTTGGTTAACGACGCACGCTTTGGTTAATGACTCCTGATTATGTGAACTTCGTTGATTATGTTGATAATGGGAACTACCACGCAGATACAAAAAATTATAAAATACAGTGAAACCCTCGCGTGCGTTCCCGTATCGTACGACTTTCCCGCTTTAAACGTCTATTTTCGGAAGTCCGAGCATTTTCTTATACATGCAATGTAAAACTTTCCCTTTACTTGTGCAATGTAAAACTTTGCCTCTTCCTACGTTTTAATTATATAACTTTTTTATTATGACGGATCCAGAGTTTTACGTTTTAATTATATAACTTTTTTATTATGACGTCATCAGAGTTTTCATTCGTGCGTTTTCCCGGCTCGTTCGACTTTTCGGGCCGGTCCCCGAAATGTTCCGACTTTTCAGGCCGGTCCCCGAAAAGTTTCAAAATCGGGGTTTCACTGTAATTTTCGGGCCGGTCCCCGAAAAGTTTCAAAATTGGGGTTTCACTGTATTTACCATTTTATTAATATTCTTAATAAAATGTTTTGGGCCGGTCCCCGAAAAGTTTCAAAATCGGGGTTTCACTGTATTATAAAATGCTATTTTAAAATTGTGATTGACATTTATTTAAAAACAATTTTATTTGTTTAAAGAAATTAATGCAATCAAATTTTTCTCAATAATAAATATAGACTCATTCACTTCAACTAATTCTTTTTCGCTGATATTTAAATTATTGCTTGTTCTATTTGTAACTTATTTGCTGAATGTTACTGAAGATGGCTTATTTAAACCAAAAGATCTTTAGCAAATAATAAATATATCAATCTTTCGCTTGAATCTGAGCTGTTAAGATTTAATTTCAAATAAATATAGATTTCATAAATTAAGAGCAGTATAGAATTTCCATTATTTTTTAATGTGTTTTGTACAAATATGCACTGTTATTTAAAAAAAATAAATACATTGACAGACTGCTGACTCTATAATGAGGATCATTGTAAATAAATGATAATATAAATGCATAATAATCATTGATATTTCCTAATAAATTAGCAAATATCAATGATTTTTATATATTCTTATATTTTTTATCTAATTCACAAGATTAAATGCATAATAATCATTGATATTTCCTAATAAATTAGCAAATATCAATGATTTTTATACTTATCTAATTCACAAGATTTTTACTTCCGATAATAGTTGAAATTATGATCATTTTTCTCTTTTATTAATTATAGGGAAATTTATTTTGCACATTTTATTTTGTTTTTACTTTCTTATATCTCATTTTATTATTTGAATATGTTGTATGTTTGATTATAAAGTGAAGTTAAAAAATAATTACTTATTTTTCTAATAACTTTGTTAGGCTATTTTGAATTAAGCCATATAAAAATCATACAGGATAATTTTGCCAATGGTCATTTTTAAAGCTCACTATAGTCTGTGTAAAACCCATTATAAATCAACTGAAGTTGAAAAATGGGTTCAACAGGCTGGACTCTCCTGAAAAATTGAATATATCGATTTTCTTTTTGCATTGGTGATGGCAGTGATATATTTAATAATAAGAATAATTCTAAGTCACATATATTTGATGAATATATGGAACTTGGAATTGAATCCAGACTCCTAGCTGGTAAATAACTATTTTATCATGTAGCCATCCAGTAGACATTAAAAACTTAAAAAGAAAAAAATAAACATGCCATTTTTATTTTTACATGGTATTTTCCTTGTTTTAAAGAATAAACAGCATTTATTCAACATTACTCTAAACAACTTTTTTAAAACATATTAAATATTCTGAATTTTAGTAGTTGTGAAACGTATAACCTCCATTTAACCTCCAGTCATGTTCCAAGTTATGATGGATTTGAACTACAATTGAAATTTTTGAACACAACCCTTCATAATTTGGGGTCCTCCTGTATATACATCTTGATGATTTGATAGTTCTTTGAAATTTGATTCTGTAAAATGGCCAAGTTTAATAACTATTGATTACATTATTTGATATCAATATATACGTGAGAAAAATCAATGACATCCATTTTTGTAAATTATATTGTAAAGAAATTATACTGTGAAGATCGTACTTAAGAATTTTATTTATTAAACAGTTCAGAAAAACAGTTTTTGCTTTATTACACATTTTAATGAATATTTTATTTTGTATTGCATTTATTATATGTTATTCTGTAATTTTTAGATTAATAGTTGGACAAAGAGGACAGCTATTATTTTTCCATGCCAAGTAAGTTTAATATTTATTATACAGTCAAATCCCGATAATATGCCACCCATTGTTCAGTGGCGATTTTGGCAGCTAATCGGGTTGGCAGTTTATCAAAAACTCATGTAGTATAAAAATGAAAATGAACTCTGAACTTATTAAATTTAATAAAATACAGTACATTTATATTTAGCATTCAAACTTAACATTTCTAAAAACCTGTATACTTTACAGTATAGTATATGTACCATATATGTACAGTACTATATATAGAAAACATGTCCATCTACAGTACAGTACAGTACAGTATCCTTATTTACTCAGTATGCAATAAACAATGGAAATGACCTGGTGTTCTTATACGATCTTATTTTCTACACCTAGGTGTGAACCAGGCTTAAAGAGACACATGATTAACTGTTAACTCTATCTCTCCCATCTGCTGGTTACAAATGAATCCAGAGAGCTTTTAGTACTGTATATACAGTAGTGATAAACTTTGGGATGTAAGTCATCTTACATGCCCCTGGCAGATTAAGGAGGCCAAATACAATACTAAAAGGGATATTTGTGTAGATATTTCTACTGGTGGATGGCAAATGATGTTTTATTGGGATTTGCCTATTCCATTAACTTAGGGAAAATCCATTCCACAAAATTTCTTGACGGTCAGCGAGGGTGGCAGCTTAATGGGGGGCGTCTTATCAAGGCTTGACTGTATTTAAAATATTTATACTTTTATGTTTGTTATGTTTGTTACAGTACTATATATCAGATTTACTTATGAAAAGACATGATTAAAAGCTTTTAATTGAAACTATTTAATTTTAAATTAAATAGTTTCAATTTGATAATAATATGTTTATGATCAAATTAATAATTTAATTGAAACTATTTAATTTTAAATTAAATAGTTTCAATTTGATAATAATATGTTTATAATCAAATTAATACTAATAAGAATTGATGGCTATATTTATAAAATATGTTTAGGGATATTTCAATTTGATTGAATCAGAAAATAGATTCTAAAAATTAAACCTATTTTTACATATAGTAGTTTAAATGAGCTGTGTAAATAAAGCAAAGTTAAATGAATTCATACTAAATATGATTACAATCATCATGAATGCATAAAACAAACCAGTATATATTGTGTATATATATCACTGTGTTCAACCTTGTTTACAATGCGAGCTACTTTTCTGTATCAAATTATTTGGCGATCTACTCTCTTATATAAATCACGTTCCCCAACCTGATATTCAGGGCTGGCCTGAGAAAAAGCGGGGCCTGGTACAAAGTTGTCATACAGAGCCTTTTAATATTAATAAAAACAGTTTCGATTAAGAATTGGATCATGCAGGATCTTGGGGCCTTGTGCAGTTGCACCATTCATACCGCCCTCCAGCCGGACTGCTGATATCTGATTATGTACAATTATGCAGTCAAATACGCTCACTCACTTCAGAGGACCCTCTCTCCCAGCCCTAAAAACTTTAAATTGATTGATTATGCTACTTATAGAACAGGGCTGTCCAAAAGGCGGCCTGCCAAGTCATTTTGTGCAGCCCATGTCTTTTACAATTTATGATATAATATTACTTTTTAATATTTTTTCACTTTTATTTATTACCTTTTATGAGAGATTAATAAAAAGAATCCTAAAATTGAATTATATTAACTCAATTAATTATTTTTTATTAATTATTAGTAATTATTTAATGATCAACAAGCTATCAATGACATCACATTTTTATAAGACTTTCAATCATGTCAATTTTAGTTTCAGATATTTCAGTTTAAAATGTGACTGTATTAGTTATTTTTTGGTTTATAACACACACATTTCAGTGATTGTGTGACCGTTGTTGTGAGATTGTGTTTTAATTTTATTTTACTGTTTACTATAATTTAATTTTATTTTTATTTTACTATGAGTTCGTTGTAAAAATGAGTGAGAAAAAACGTAAAATAGAAAATGAAAATTGAGTATATTAATAGCAGTGGGAAAATGATTTTTCATAACAAATCACATGGGTTAACTGCTTGGTTTAAAGAACGTTTTCCTAACTTTTGTGGTTTTGGTTGGAAAGTACTATCAATGTTTGATAGTACTTATTTGTGTGAAGGTGCATTTTCTAACATGAAAATAGTTAAGAATTGATTTGGAACCTGCTTTGGAGATTTTTCTTTTACATATTCTGCAGATAGTTATAACAGCAATGGATGTAAATATTTAGCCCTTGTAAATGCTGCTGCCCGCCCTCATTTCTTACATTAAATAGATGCATACATACTTTTTTATATTTTTTAACTGTTTATATTTTATAACTTTTTGTTACCATATTACTTTGAATTTAAGCCGCAGTAGGATTTTAAAATTGGAAAATTGGAAAAAAAGATGATAAGATGTTAAAATATTCGCTTTGAATTTAAGCCGCACCCAAATTTTATGTCTTCAAAATTTGAATAAAAAGTGCGGCTTAAATTTGAAGTAATAGGTAATTTAAATAAAATTATTGAAGAGAATAAGTTAATACAGTAGTCCTCTAATTACAATAGGATTATGTTTGGATAATTCCATTTAAGTTGAAAAAATTATAAGTCAAAAATAATCCACAATGGTAATAATTTTATTAGTAATAATAGATAATGAAATACTGAATCCTTCAAGAAGGTAAAAGGTAAAATGGTCCAGATATGATCCCAGATCCTAAAGTTTATAAAACAATCTGAAATAGCGTATCGAGTATCAAAGCCCCTCCCCCTTTTTTGTAACTGCGGTCCTCCATATCTCTAGTAAGCATGGCTATGGCCATCAAGTACATTATAATTGGACAGCCCTGTTGTAGAATAATATATGCAATAATTTTTTTCACTGCTGTAAATGCTATGACTGTTATGGAAGATGTGAGATTGAATTTGCTTGGAATTATTAAAATATAATTAATTTTAATTATTATATTATATTAATGTTAATAAATATTGAAATTATAAGTGTAATTTAATTTTTTAATATATAGCATGTTTATATATATTAAATTATCTAATTACATTCTATTTTTCCATTGCAATGTAAACATTATATTTATTAAACTATTATTTTAAAGGGATCAGACCTGGGATAAAATGAAATATGCAGAAAATTTATATGAAGAATATAAATCATGGAGACAGGTATTTTGGAAAATTTGGGGCATGATTAATGTTCTGCATTGTTGTGTTTGTGAAAAACCATTTGCTTGTTGTGATTTTGAACTATGCAGATATCATACTCAATCTTGTTGTTACTCTGAAGATGATGATAAAAATGTTGGAAATTTTCAATGTTATGGTCAAAAGTCTTGGAAATTCAATTTATTTGATCCAAATTCTTGTTTAACTGTAAGTTAATTTATTTTTAAATCTTTCATTTTTAAAAGATTAGATGAAATCAGTTTTAAAATATTTCATTAGGGATGCAGTACTAAAAATCATACAGTTTCTGAAGAAGAAAGTGAAACTTCTGTTTTCAAAAATATGATTACCTACAAAAATTTAATATGTATATCATCATCATCAGTAATGTCTAATACTAATGAACTCATAGAAAATATCTCCAAAATCTCTTTACAAAATGCAAGCATGATGCCAAATTCTGTAAGTACATTATTTGATTTTTTATGACTAAAATATTTATGATTTCATTATTATATTAGGAAATAATTGTGGTTCATAGCTGAATCTGAATTATCTGCTCATACTCTAACCAACTTAGCAAAAGAGTTGAGTAAAGCATCAATTTATCCAGTTTGTAGCATTTGACTTTTGATTGGTATATAGTCAAAAAGACAGCTAGGTAAAGAGTTTTACAATCAATGCAAATGCAATTATTGCTTAGTGGCTTAGTGATTTGTAAGAAACACTACACTCAATGAAAAGCATACTGGGCAACAGAATTATATGTATATTCACTTGCCATTGGCATTTACTAGAGCACAAATTGATTATTTAGACATATCCTTTTTATTTATGAGAAATGATGTATGAAAGTTAATGCAAATAGATTTATAGTAAAAATAAATAAATATAACTTAATTCCTTCATGAAATAGTCAGAAAAAGCTTAGGCTTTTCACACATTTGCAATCAAAAATATCTTTTAGATTCCCCAAATAGTGGAAAACAAATGATTAGTTAAATAGCATGGGAAGTAACTAAATATTTAAATGCAAGCAAAACCAGCTGTTTCAATATTTTGACTTTTAGAAAGTTCTATTTTTTATCATTATTATAATTTTTTTGTATATTTTATGTGGAGACATGAAATTTTGCCTGCTGAAAAATGTCACTTCACCCCTTCATCATAATTTAACCGGGATTGACACTTTATAAGAATAAACCATTGTTAGATGTATATATCCTCCAGCCAGTCTGAGATACTCTGTTCTCTGCAGCAAAAGAAAGAAAAATAAACATGTGACTTGTAGCCTGTATGGAGACTCGAATATCTTACAGGTGTGTGGTGGGGTTGGTGAGAAGGAATGTTACCGGGTAGTCAAACGACTTCCCTGGAAAAAGTGATTGATTTATAGATATCAATCAGAGGGGTTGATATCAGGGAATTTGGACAAAGGATAGTCAGTCGGTTTTTGCCCTTCAGAGAAGTCGGTCATCTCTCATTTGCCAAATTGTGTTGGTTTTCGTCCTCCGAGAATAGAATCTGTTCATACAACTCTGTTCGCTGTTACGGTTCATAAGTAACTCATCGCCTATAACATATAGACGGGAGGACTGAGAAAACGGCCAGTCAATTCTACAAAAGAAAAGCCATTCCCTGTCACTCAGAGTTTCACGATAGAGTGCCTAAATGAACCTAAATTACTGTGATTACAAACTTTGTTGGAGCCGTCGGTTCGTTGAGTGTTCACATCCCAATCTTCCAGAGATGCCGCATCTTCAGCATACACACACAAAAAGATCTGCCTAGCCTCTCAGGAAAAGGAACAAATTCCCTGTCGGAGCGAAGAACCGAAGAAACCTGTGTTTGTCAAAGGTATTTGTCCTTCGACACTAATTGTTAGGTTTGAAAGCCTGTAAAATATTCTCTCTCCAATAAAGGAAGTTGTTTGTTATTACAAATGTAATTTCTATGTCATCATTGTCTAAGTCTCATTACCTGTTCCAAAAAGATCTGCCTAGCCTCTCAGGAAAAGGAACAAATTCCCTGTCGGAGCGAAGAACTGAAGAAACCTGTGTTTGTCAAAGGTATTTGTCCTTCGACACTAATTGTCAGGTTTGAAAGCCTGTAAAATATTCTCTCTCCAATAAAAGGAAGTTGTTTGTTATTACAAATGTAATTTCTGTGTCATCATTGTCTAAGTCTCATTACCTGTCCTTCCACAGACCACAGGTAGGCCATAAACCTGTTTAATATCATCCTCAGGAATCTCACATAGGTGTGAGAAGTGGGATAGAAGTAATTAATCAAGGCCTAGAGGGACAATAGAATGGAAAAAGAAAACTTACCAAACTTCAAGATGGCTAATG
This sequence comes from Olivierus martensii, assembly GCA_000484575.1. NCBI lineage: Eukaryota > Metazoa > Arthropoda > Arachnida > Scorpiones > Buthidae > Olivierus > Olivierus martensii. The sequence continues at coordinate 5,861 of AYEL01060153.1, read as the reverse complement.
AGACCCCATATATGTCGATTCCACTTACAGAGACACCTTCTGTGGGATCATTGCCTTCACAGGAATGGTCCTGCATTTCTGGGCAAACCAACTCAGTGCGTATCTGACTTTTTCAACACAATTGACAAGATCTCCGCTTTAGTGTCCTGGACAGATCGGGGCAGTGTCTAGGCATAGCCAAATGCAAACTGACAGGGATTGCCAGAGAATACTCTTGGCACGATTTCAAGGTTAAAGACATGACAAATTATCAAACTTTCAAGGCACAAATGCTACAGCAATTCGCAAAAATACCATACGCAATTAGGCTCCAACGATTCCACACTTGCATGCAGCAGTGAGGTGAGGATGTCTGAACATTTGCAGTTAGATTGCAATCTCTTATGGCAGAAACAATTATAGACATGACTACTTCTAATGATCAAGAAAAGAGTGTAGTAGTAGTAGTAGTAGTAGTAAATAAAAGGGAGGCACCTACACAGCCCAAGCACTGCGACCAGCAATGGTCTATTGTGCACCCCCAATCAGATCATCCTAGAAGAAGTCCCATCTTTAAAATAAACAACAGTATTTTCCTCAATGGAACAGTAGCAAGATCCTCCAGAACAAGAAAATACATCCCTAAAAGATCATGCCTAAGCCAAGAAAGGGCCATACAATCACACAAGATGTGAAGAGGAGATTCCTGCTCATCCTGACATCTACTAATAGGGTTATCAACAAGTTCAATCAAGTGAAGATGTCTACTAAGATGACATTGCCCTTTAAGAAGCCTTGTAACAATCCTAACTTCATGTTTATTCAGTGAAAGCAACTCTTAGTTCGCTGAGCAGAGCAACCCAAAATGAGAGCCTTTGCCTGCCTAAGACCAGAGATAGACATCCAGGAAATGAGATGCTGAGTCGTCAACCAGTCCTTGACAATCCACCCAAAAGCATCAGGTCCAATGCCAAGGGCAGGCTCAGGTCCAAAAAGGGGCAAGAAGCCCCTTCTTTGGTAAGCCCATCAGCAGCCTCATTGCCCTCAATCCCCTTGTGCCCCATGAGAGCCTTTGCCTGCCTAAGACCAGAGATAGACATCCAGGAAATGAGATGCTGAGTCGCCAACCAGTCCTTGACAATCCACCCAAAAGCATCAGGTCCAAAAAAGGGGCAAGAAGCCCCTTCTTTGGTAAGCCCATCAGCAGCCTAATTGCCCTCAATCCCCTTGTGCCCTGGCACCCAAACAAGCTGTATCCTGTTCTTGGTAGCCAGTTCCTCAATGAGAAGACAACATTCCCAAACAAGCTTAGAAACAAAGTGGGAAGTATCAAGTGCTTTAAGAGCAGCCTGATTATCAGATAGAATGTAAATATGCTTAGAGGCATAACCCCTATCAAGAGTAATTCTAACACATACAGAAATAGCAAAAATTTCTGCCTGAAAGACAGTGGCAAACCACTCAAGGGAATAGGAATAAAGCTTCTGCGTCCCCTCACAATAAACCCCCGCCCCAACTCCAGTAGTGGTTTGAAAACCATCCGTATACCAGACCAAACCATCCTTGATACTGCACCCAAATACCCCTCTCCAGCTCTCCAAACTGGGAAAAACAACAGTGAAGGGCTAGAAGAAGTTAAATCTAGGTACCATGTAATCCTTAACCATCCCAAGAATGTTAAAAAGTGTAGTCTGTCCCACTCAAAAGATAAATGCTCCATCTTGTGGGTCCAAGAAATCCCTCTCTCAGAAGAATGAAGCCTATAATAGCTCTCCCGGCCACTTGCCTCAACAAACAGATGCAAAGGAGGAATGCCCAAGAGGAGCAGTAGGAGCAGTTTTCATAGCCCGGCCACTTGCCTCAACAAACAGATGCAAAGGAGGAATGCCCAAGAGGACCTCAAGAGGAGCAGTAGGAGCAGTTTTCATAGCCCCAGTGATGCTCAAACAGGTCAACCTTTGAATCTTTCCAGGTTCAGTCCTGCAAGCTTAAGTAAAACCCTTTGCCACCAAACAATGGCAGCATAAGTAAGAATGGGTCTCACAACCATGGTATATATCCAAAACAACAGCCCAAGCCTAAGCCCCAAGTCTTACTCAAAATAGCACTGCAAGCCCAAAGAGCCCTCATCCCCTCATCAAGTTTCACCCAAACAGTGGTAAGATCCCTAGAACAGAAATCCCAGACAGATGAAACATATTTTATTCCTGATGAAAACACAAATCCAAGGACCACTATCAGAAGTACAAGAAGTAAAAGAAAACACCTTACCTTCCTTACAGTGAAGCCTCCATATTTGGCCCTTATAGGCTTGAATAAGAGCAAGGTCATAGCAGCCCCCCATGAGCAGCTGACCCAAAATGGCTGAGGCAGGTCGGGAGTGCTGGAGGTTGATCTGAATCAACCTCAGACCCATGACACTACAGGTGCCTAAGGTGTGCAAAGATCCCTCCTCCATTGACTGGTTGTTGGAAGATCTAGTGTACTCCCAGAAACCCGATCCTTGTCAGCGAACCTGACCAATTCATTCCCCTTTGCAGGGGCAATCACCGAAGGTATCAGTCTCCCAGACTTGAAATTAGGATCCAAGTACTTTAAATTTGATCGACCCCAGAATGGAATACCATACTTATCAAGAGGACAATATATTTTTTCTCGTGTCCAAATTCCTTCCCTTTAAGGGAAAAAGCTAAGTTATCTTGAAGAAGAAAAATGAATGTTACAGCCTCTGAAGACTGGATTGAACTCCCATGTAGGAGACTCATTTATTCCTCTCTATGTATTTTCTTTCCTTTGTTTTTATAACATTGGAATCAAAATAAAAACAGAAAAATATAAGATATAATATATGGTGCACAAAATAAGGATTACATAATTCATTTGAATATTAAAATATAAAGCTAAAATACAGTTCACATCTAATCTAACCTTACAATTTGCAAAACACTAGCCAAGCTTGTCAAGCTATCATATATTCATATAATAAAAGATTTTAGTTAGAAAAATAAGCATCATCTATTTTATTAATATAAAATTTAAAAGACGTTTAATTTTATTAAGGCAATCAAGAAGTGGTTCATCTGTTTTCAGATTAATAATGAAATGAAGGCATTTTTAAATTTATAAAAATTGATCTCTCAATATATTCATTGAGAAGGAGGATAGAAAATATAAATTGTCTTTTTCCAGTAATCATAAATATTGGGTAACTTTATAATTCTTAAATGTATAATAATAAATCAATAAACTCTTTTAATTGTGGAATATCAGTACCTTTCCACACTATTGAATGAGGTTTTCTATTCTTGATTTGAAATATTTCTGATGCAGATTTATTGAATATTTATTTCATCTACAATAATTTTAAAAACTCTTCGGTTACAAGAAGTTCTAAAAAAACATCTTGATTTATTATTTGGGATAAGAACAAATAATATAGGATTACCATTAAATGTAAAAGAATCCATTGAGGGAAGATTATGCATCCAATTTGATGAATTTTCAGTTTCCACACCACTGTTTTGTTCATCCTTTTCATTTGTCAAAAAATTATTGTTATCAGAAAGGAAATTTTCCAGTGTCTCCATTGCAATTAAGATATAATGAAATTGACATGTGATTGAACTGCTGCTATTTTCTTTTGGGAAAGTATTAATCATCAATGAAATAAGTTCCAAGGAAAAGGGAGAAAAATATGATTAAGTAAAATGAAGTGAAAGCATCCAGAATAATTACTATAGACGAATGATATAAATGGAAGATAGAATCATAAACAAATACAGTTATGAAATAAAAATCACTTTTAAAAATATTAGTTTGCAGAATTTTGTTATATCTTAAATTATAATATATAGAAATTTTTTCTAATTTTAAGAATATTATGGGAAATGCAAAAATAATTAAGAATAATTATATAAAATAATTATTCTGAATATTTTTATAATCTGTATACTTAGAGTTTTCCCCTAGAAAAATCATTATGTGATGTCATAATCTTTAAATCAATAACAACAAAAACAAAAATGTTGCTTTTTTTCTTCCTATTTTAATGATGTTTAATAGCAATTAACAAAGTCCAAACAAAATAAAATGGTAGTCAGTTAATATGCACAATAGAATTAGTAGATGCTAATTATCTCTTGAAATGAGAATAATTCATAGAATTCAGAGCCATCAAAGAAACTTTTTAGAAGAAAATTTTAATTTAATTTATCCAAAAATATAACAAATTTTTTATAATCATATAAACATAACCAGGGAATCGAAAATCTATTAGTCTTCATTTTAACTTGTAATAAGGCTTCTTCCATCAGTGATATTTTCACACATTAATTAGTCATTCTGTTCTGGTTAGACTACTTTTTAAATGTTTATAATGTACGGTAATTAAAATAATTTTTAAAAAATATTTATTAATTGATTGATTTACTTTTACTCAACATTCTGTTCTGGTTAGACTACTTTTTAAATGTTTATAATGTACGGTAATTAAAATAATTATTTTTTAAAATTTATTAATTGATTGATTTACTTTTACTCGAATGGTTATTTCATTTAATATTAATTTAATTGATAAAGGCCCTTTGTTAACTTTCTCATTTTTAAAACATTAATGAGCATTGTAAATCTCTCTTTCTTGATGATGAATTGATTTTCATATCCTAAACTCAAATTACTCTCCATCATAAATCTAAAACAAAGCAAACCATGAAAGCAAAACTTACTGTAGTCCTCCCATCACTGGCAATATTATTTGATGAGTATGCTCTTCTCATTGGCTGAAAACAAAGAAAAAACTAAGTATACAGAGTCTAATTCAATTTTAGGTAAAATTTTTTAAATTAAATTCATTAATATAATATAAATTTTATTTAGGTTGAATCCAGTAACTTAGAATTACAGAAAAATATGATATCTCATATGAAGAATCAAGGTTCAGGTAAAGTAAAATATTTCAATCATCAATATATATATATAAAATAAACTTAATGTATTTTAAAATTATATGTAGTAGATGCAACATTTGGAGATTTTAAGAAAAGGTCAATTAAAGTTGGACAGCAAAATAAATTTTCAGTTTTGGCTTCCAGCATTTCTCATAGTGATTTGTAAGTTTATTACTAAACTCTGCTTTAATAAAATAATTTATTTGAGTTAATTAAAAATTACAAATATTAAACAATATTATTAAAAAAAATCATTACTTTTTAATTGGAGTTATAATCTAAAAACATATCTTTCATAATTATAAATATAGAACAAAAATTTATTTCCCTTTCCATTTGTTGATTTATATTTTTCCCTGCAAATTATAATCATTACTTTTTAATTGGAGTTATAATCTAAAAACATATCTTTCATAATTATAAATACAGAACAAAAATTTATTTCCCTTTCCATTTGTTGATTTATATTTTTTCCTGCAAATTGTAATTAAAGTAATAAAATTAAATATAAAAATTAAAAAATTATAGATATCTTATACAGGTAGGTCTCGATTAGTGCGAATAATTGGTTCCACGAATTTCTCGCACTAATCGAATTCGCACTATTCAAAGTATTAACTATATGTAAAATATGGTAATTGGTTCTTGCTTTGTGAGATTCCGGCCATTAGCTAACCTCACGATGAATAACCACAATACTAACTTAACACTAACTGTTTAAGAAATATTTACTTTCATATTTTACATCGTTGTTCATCATCTAAATTAATAACTTACCAGGAATTGCATCTCATACCATCATCAAACAACTGCCAAATGAAAACCAAAATAGCGAATCGAAAGTGGAAGTTGGGCCACTTTTATGTCGCTCAATCACATCCATTTTTTGCTCTAGCGTAATCACTAACCTCTTCTTTTTTTCATTTCCTGTTTTAT
>AYEL01060152.1:0-12991 GCA_000484575.1 Olivierus martensii | reverse complement strand
TTTACTAGTAATAATAATATTATTATTATATTGGGGTATGTCAATGTGAGCACGAAATAACTCCGGAGCAAAAGTGCTATGTCGGACAAGAGTCAAGACATAGTTACTTGAGATGTTTTAGTTGTATATTAACTAACTGTCTGTGTTGCTGAGAAACTTTCTTACTATGTTGCATGTATTGAGTAGTGATGCCTTTTGTAGTGTTATATATGTCTTGGGGTGTAAATCTAATGTTCCGAGGCTTTTGTGTAGTGTGTGGGGAATTACTCCTGTTGAGGATAGAATGATGGGTAATTATTATTATTATTATTATATTTACATTTTTATGTATGTGACCACATCAAGAAAACTAAACATGCTGCTTTTATAAACAAAAAATACTAGATATAAAAATAAAATAGAAAAAAGTACTGTTAAATTCTTCAGAGGAACAAAATTTATTAATAATAATGAGTTTTTGCCCTCTAGTCCATTTTCAAATAAAACTAAACATTCAAATTTGTTTCATATACAGTCAAACCCTGATAACTTAATAAGTTTCAAGGCAATATTAAACACCTAATTATGAATTTTATCAATTCTCAACCTTTGAATTCCAGAATATTCTCAAAATTATGTGAAGAAATGGAAAGCTGATATATGCAAATTACTTTTGCATACAAAAGTTCATTGATTGTAAAGAGGAAAAATATTGCAGTAAATTTTTAAATTACACTTTGCACTGTTGCAGCAATTTTTTAATGAAGTACGATTATTTCTAAGTGATTTTAAATTTCCTTGTGATCAATTGTTATGCTGATTATATAATAAGTTTTATTAAAAACTAAAAAGTTTTTTGAGTAATATTCTTATTTTATCTTTAAAATTCATATTTTAAGAGAGTGTTTGTTTAGGGATTTGTGAAAGAAAATACTAAATAGTCAAATTATTAGCACTTTAAGTAATTAAGAATTAATAAACTTTAATATTATTTTATTTCGTTATAAATTATATTAAATAATATGGATAAATAAGTATAGATTGATATCTTATAAAACTTTTTTGTATTTAAAAATAAACTATTTTGTTTATAATAATTGATAGTAAATTCTGGTATTTCTATACATAGGTAGAAAAGATATAAAATGATTTATGAATAACGAAATCAATAAAGAAGCAAATATAAGCTTAGTCTTATCGAATTTATTTTGGCTCTGGAGGCCAAACGGTGGGGATGCAAACGAAAATATTAAAAGTGCAAAAATTGCTAGTTCAAAGTTATTAGTTTACAGAGTATTTCATTTATGTCATTATCTTTACAATTAATTTATATATCGAACAAAATTACCGATATGGATCATTCTTATTTTCACATATCAGTTCAGTGGCAATTATTATGTAGATAAGACATTATTAACCGGGATAGCTCTTCTGGATACGGGTTCCGATCCCGTGTCACGTGATTGCCAACTACGACGGAGAAGGTGGAAGTAAGTTAACTTTTAAACTAAAATATAATACGTTAGCATATAAGAAAATAACAATAAATAAATAATAGAGTGCATAATAAAATAAAAATAGGACAGGTCCAAGTTAACTTCCTCACACAGTAATTGTATCTTTTACATGAGAAACACAGTTGATGGGACTTATTGAACCATCACTGTTTTGCAAAAGGTTACAGTTTTCTACTGAAGTTAAATACCTTGGTGTTATGTTAGACAAGGGTTTGACTGAGAAATGATATACAGATTTTATTGTTGTGAAGGTTTGTTAAGTCGTATGGGTTTGCAGAAACATTTTGAGTAAGACATGAGGACTTAAACCAGGGTTCCTATGCTGTACATACACCATGGTTGTGAGATCCATTATTATCTATGCTGCCATAGAGTTTTGTTAAAAATATGCAGATCTGAACTTCAGAAGATTCAAAGGTTGGCCTATCTGAACATCACATGAATTATGAGAATGGCTCATACTGCTGCTCTTGAAGTCCTTTTGTGAATTTCCCTTTACATTTTTATGTTGAGGCTAGTGCCAGGAGAGTTATCATAGGTCCCATTAATAATAAGAGCCTGATTTCTTGGATCCAGAAAGTGAACCATTCTTCTTTTGAATGGGACAGGTCACATAGTCACATTATTGAGATGGTTTACCTGTTCACTGTTGCTGACGAGTATACTCATCAAGGAAAAGGAACAAAAGATATAAAAAAAATTCAATCCTGATTTTATTAATTCAGCTTTTGCAAATCAGTTTTTTGTGTGTAATCATTGAAAATACATCCCTTGAAAATGGGTCCTAAATTTTTCCAGTTGCCAAAATATTTTTTGAAATTATATATAAACATTGTTTTTATTTGAATGTCTCGACAGAATTTGGATTTTTTTTATCCTATCCTATCAATTTTATAGACTAACCTATTAAACCTATTCCGATTATGCAATTCAATATATGATATTTTGGAAATATTTGGAAAAATTCAAATTTTTCTTCAAATAGACTATAAAATTCGGAAAATTAAAAAATATTGTAGATGATAAAAAATTTTTGTTAATTCTGATAAAATAAATGAAAATATATCATATTCATTGTTCATATTCACCATTAATTTTTTGTTTTAATTTCACCAAAATATAGGAGAAAATTTCAAAAACAAATATAAACATCCTCAGGCCATTTAAAGAGGATGATATTTTTATTGTTTTACAGCAGCCATTTGCTTTCTGGGAAATTGCAATCAAGCCTACTTTGGATATGGGTAAGTGGTATTAAGTATGGAATTACAACACACCAGCAGCAGTCCAATTAGAGGAACAGAGAATATAATATAGCTGAAAATCTAAGTAACTCAAAAATAATAGAGTGCATAATAAAATAAAAATAGGACAGGTCCAAGTTAACTTCCTCACATCGTAACTCGTAAACGCACAAAATTTATGGATTTCTCGCTATTAATATCTACTAGGACATCATACATTATCTTAATAAACTTAAAGGCCCCAAATTCAAAAAATGACTACTTTCCATATATCATATTATTGAATCAAGAACTCAAACACGTGGAACTGCATCGATCAATCACAAAATTTATTGATCACATCCTTGTTGTAAGTCGAATATTTCTTTATATTAATCGTAATATATCATTTTACGCGAAATAATATGAAAAGGCAAATAAATAAAATAGCGATGACGTACTTTCAAAAGGATATTAAAAATTTATTCCATATATCTAATATTTAATCTAGATAAATGTTTATATTGCTAGCAATTAATTTGAGGATTTTAGATTAATATAAACAATGCGTTCGAAAAGTAATTATACACTTACATAATAAACACGATTATATGATGAGGACTGTATTTCGTGCGTTGCGAGTAATGATTTCTGGAAAAGTTGGTAATGCTTGCATGCAGTTTGCTTCCGCGAGCCAGTCAGCCTGGAGACCATGGTGACCATGATCATATTGAGCATGGTGAGTACAGACAACAGTGAAAGACCAGTTTTCCATTAGATTTCCAGGTAAAACGATTCATAATTGACATGATGTAAGAGCACTAATCGAGAAATTTAGAGAGATGGGATCAGTAAAGGACTATGGCGAAGTGATAGACTATCAGTACTCGACGAAGAAAAACTGCAAGATATATCAGTTGTATGCAACGTAGTTCTAACAAATCCAAGTGAAAGTTGGCTCAACAGAAAAACATCGGTGTTACAACTGCACAAAAGGCAGTTCGTAAGAAGCTCAGTCTCATCCCATGTCTTACCACCCTGGAGGATCCGAGTTCAAATCCGGGTCCCACACCTCCAGTTTCTCAGGACGGGTCCGGGCCGGTCCGTTGAACTCCATCCTTCAACTATCCAGTTGCCCCATAATGGGTGGTGGCCAGCCTAAGTGGCCGCCGCCAGATACAGAATATCCCATGAGGATATAGGGGCTTAAAAAAATTAACCTAACCTCATCCCATATAAAATGAAAGCAGTGACAGGTGTATAGCTACTTTTCGAACGCACTATATGTATATATAGATTAATAATATATAATACCAGAAACATTATTTTCCACTTATCAAAATAAAATTTGATTAATGTATTTTGAGATTTTCTTCCACTTAGGTGCACGAGGCACATGAACTTATTAATGAATTATTATCGTAGATAAATTCAGCTGGTTATAAGAAAAATTGGATCAACGCCTGCATCTGGAATCCCCTAAAATATGAAAATTTTCTTAGAAGGATGACTGTAAATATCTTTCACTTAGCTCGGGTTACAAAAATTCTGAAGATTACAAACATGCGACATTAATTAATGCTTACGTTTTAATATACGTCTTATTTATTAATATGGTGAATTTTCTAATGATATCGTCGTTTTTGCACTTTGTAATTTACATTTTTATTTGTTTGCAGGTAAATTATTTATTTATTTTTTTTTTTTATAAATTTATGCGATAAGATTATTTCATAATCATCTGGGTCAAGGAACTGTGAGATAGGAGTAACATCAATTTTCTCTGAACAAAATAACATATCAACAAATTTATTTATGATGATTTATTTGTAAGATAAATTTCTGTGTAATAAGGAAAATAATATGTAAACTTATAAAAAAACTAAATAAAAAAGTAAATCGGAAATGTTGTTTATAAATTATTCCGTTCTGATCTACGTATAAAATAATTTTACAGTTAGCTTCCAAATAATTCTTTACTGCAAAGAATAAATAATAAAATTGTGAAAACTATAAGTATATTTTATGTTTTTAATTTGTCAATCGGCGTCTTATAGTGAAATCTATAGACATGATGATCGATAGAAAGACGTGTATATCCTTCTAAAATTGAATGTCAGATCTTAGACCAGGAACAATTAACGATTAAATTATTTTCTATAGCGTAAAGTACTGTATAATATTTATTTATGTAAATATTTAATCATAATAATAATTAAAATTTAATATAAATTGACGATAGGAAACGTAAAGATAAACGAAAAATCTAATTAAAACTTTAATAAGGCTACAGGATAGTTTAATCCGAAACCCATGAACAAATCTATAAGAGAGAATTTCCTTCTTCATTCTTTCTTTAATTTCTTTGCGACTTTAAATAGGCCGGATGACCGACTTAAAGTCAGCAAAGAAATTAAAAATTCATCCTGGAGGATCCAGATTTAAATCCGAATCTATACAACGGGCCGGTTCCGTACCCCACCTGAAAGTGGAAGACTTTCAGGGACCATTCTCACCTTTAGGAGGAGTGGGCCCTGAAAGTCTTCCACTTTCAAGTGGGGTACGGAACCGGCCCGTTGTATAGATTCGGATTTAAATCCGGATCCTCCAGGGTGATTCTTTAATTCTTTCAGGAAGATCCGGACTCAACCGGAAGGTTGAATTTCTTCAACCTTCTGGTTCATCCCATTATGGGTGTTGGCCAGGCTGAAATATGTTCTAAAAGTGCCGCCGCCATATAAAGTATATAAAGATTAAACTAGGTGTTAAAAGTGTGATGAACACAAGAAATTAATCCAATAAGGACTCAGGTGTTGGCCAGGCTGAAATATGTTCTAAAAGTGCCGCCGCCATATAAAGTATATAAAGTTTAAACTAGGTGCTAAAAGTGTGATAAACACAAGAAATTAATCCAATAAGGACTCAAAAAAAAAGAGCTGTAAAGAGAGAGGAGCTAAGAAGATAGAAAAGAACACTATGTCAACTGCTAAAAATTCTTTCTTTCTTTTACTTCTCCTCCTATTTTCTCTGACTATATCAAACTGAATCGAATTTCCATTTTTATTCTTCAAAGCAGACACTAACACAGTCAGATCGATAGAAAAAACTGACAGAATAAACTTTTACTTGGTTTATTTTTCTTATGACTGATGACCTCTACTCATTAGGTCGGTGGGTCAGATTTTCTCGTAAGCATAGTTTATGTGTTTATTCAACAAGTTTTAAATTCCATTTCCTTTTCCAATCAAAAAGATCATTCAAACATAATTATGCTTTCCCTATCAGTTTTAGTTAGCTTTTACAATTTAAAGTGATTAGCTTATTAAATTTTTACAAATATTTAGAGAAAGTTTTTGAGAGAGAAATTAAAGTTATTTAATATTTATAAAATTTTCCTTTAAAAAGAAGTTTTCCAGCTATGAAGGGTTTCTCATTATATCACATAATTCAGTTAGATCGTCGTTAAATCCTTACTTTACAGTTGCAACTATATTAAATCCAAAAATATTATAATATAAATCAACAGAATACGCATACACAACTATTTAAAAGTTATTGATATAATAAATCTTGTTCTATATGAACGTTTATTTGTAAAAGATACCTGCAAGCTTACAGTTGCAACTATATTAAATCCAAAAATATTATAATATAAATCAACAGAATACGCATATACAACTATTTAAAAGTTATTGATATAATAAATCTTGTTCTTTATGAACGTTTATTTGTAAAAGATACCTGCAAGCAGTATGGGCGCGTTCCAAACCTCAACAGCAAGTCAGCAATGATTAGTCTCTTTTGACGTCAGAAATCAACATCAGCTCGTTCTGTTTCTGTTTAATGTCGTTGTTTCTCTTTGACGATGATAATGATTTGTTACACTCTCTAACTTTTAAAATCTTATCGTCTAGCAGAAACTACTTTTTCTGCGACGTTAGAAAACGGTGTAAACCGATGCTAAAAAGTCATCGCAGTCTAGAGGTAGTGAATATGGTGAGTGTGTTGATATCGGTTTACACCGTTTTTTAACGTCGCAGAAAAATTAGTTCCTGCTAGATAATAAGATTTTAAAAGTTAGAGAGTGTAACAAATCATTATCATCGTCAAACAGAAACAGAAACAAGCTTATGTTGAGTTATTTCTGACGTCAAAAGAGACTATCATTGATGACTTGCTGTTGAGGTTTGGAACGCGCCCTATGATACGAGATAATCTGATTTCCATTATGTGTAGCCAGAATGTCTGGCATTCCCCTATAATTTTAGGTACAAAATATAGTTTGTGTGTCTACTTTTTACGACATCATGATGTCAGGCGCCTTGGCCAGCAATAAATAAATTTTAAATTAGTTTAAATGAATTTATAAACTTTATAGAAAACAGTTGTCAATGAGGAATAAATTTAATTATATAATTCATTTATTACGGAATTTTGAATCCATTGAATTTTTATATTCAATTTTAACATTGATTTATAGTTAATTGACTTCTCTATGACGTCATGTAGCTGTGATGATGATGCCAACATCACAGCTACATGACATCATAGAGAAGTCAATTATTGTTTTGTTATTATGACTCATAAATCAATGGTGATTGCGGTATCATTCATTGTTACGTTATGATGACATTATTACGATCTGAATTTTTTAAACACGTATTTTCGTTACAACTCCAACATACCTCATTTTCTGGAATGAACTTGATCTAGAATAAGCTATATTATCTGCAGTGTTGCTTAGTATACTTTGGGAAGTTTCTAAACTAGGAATGAGCGACCATAATTAATATAAAAAAATATATTACTTATTTATCAAGTGCTTATATTTTGCATCGCCATTTTATTATTGCTACAAAATCTAAACCAAAACAATAAAAATTCCAGAACCATTGTTTTTTTGGTTACATTTTGATGTTGAAGGCATTCATTTAATTAGCAATGCTATAAATAAAAATTTTAATAAGATTTTTATAAGAATAAATAATAAATATTTAGTAATTCTAATTTTACAATTTGCAAGAAAGATTTTTAGAGAATCCATATAAAATAGACATTAATGTAAATTATAACATGTGGAACATCTAGGAAGAGATCTTTTGTGAAAAAGTCAGGCCAGTCAACATACATATAGGAATATATAAATTGCTAATAGAGTAATGGAGATGTTTATTAAAACTAAGTTTTGCAAGAAATTTGGTTGAAATACAAATAATGTCATATGACATTTAAAAAGTAATTTAAAATTATATATAAATAAGCCCTAACGTATAATAATAATATAGTAAGACCCTGCTTAACGCTGTTTGAATATAACGCGATTTTACAAACTGTTATACTCATATAAATCCGAAATCGCACGAATTTATTGGTTTAATACTCCTATGCCTTCTCAGTGCGTTTGATATCAATGTAGTGTAGTATATACGAAGGTTTGCTGCGATCACAGTTCATATTTATGATCGATCATCAAGAATAAACGTTTCTGAAGATGAGAAGCAAAAGGAACTTGCAACGGATTTTTTCAAAACAAGTTTAAACCGCTATTACGGAAATTATGGATTAGTTATACAAAAAAGATCCAAATTTTGATAAAGTTCAAAGGCGAGACGAAGTGTCATGGATGCGAAGTCTCGGTATAGACAATTGCTTGCTCAAGAAAAGAGGAAAAAGCAAACGACGTTCGATGATTTCTTAGCAAAAATCAAAAAGTTTCAAACCTTCCTCATCACAAACATAAATTATTTACTCGAATATTTTCGATTTTCTTGAATAATTTATGAATACAAATCGATATTAGTAATAGAAAGTGTTTATAATTAAAACAATACAAGAGAAATAAGACATAAGGCGGAGTGGGGTAAGTGCACAAGGTTTTTACAAAGTTGGACTTTAAAAGAACGTATTTCAACTTATCGTATAGATATTTGGCAGGGTCGTTAACAATACCATTCCACAGCTAACTGTTCGACTTTTCGGGCCGGTCCCTGAAAAGTTTCAAAATCGGGGTTTCACTGTATAATATAGCTGTTTATGTACCAGATGAAGCCATTTTTGTATATGTTAGGATTTTTTCATATAAATAAAAAAATTTATAAAAATACTGCTAAAAATTGTGTAAATGAAGTAATAACAAGTTAATAAATATGAAATAATAATAAAAATGACAATATTTCGATGGATTCATGTAATTTTTTTAATAATTATATGACATAACTTCAATCAACAAATGTTAAGTAACTTGTGGTTTTTATAAATAATTTTTGACAATTTCAGCTGAATTTCTTCATTCATGGCTCATTTTGTTCAGAAGACTTGTTGCTATCTAAAAATATCAAATATTTCATTGGATGGTCAAAATTTCATATTAAAAAACATCAAGTTTTTGCTGATCTCGTAAAGTTACAAAAGATATAAAATTTGAAAAAAAAAAAAAAAAAAAAAAATAAAAAATAATTTTTCAATTCATAAAAAAAAAAAAAAAAAAAAAAAAAAATGCTTCTTTTGTTAGAAAGAGAACAAAATCTGCAATAAATACTGAAAATTTCAATAATTTTGATGAAAGTTAAATGAGATTTCACAATTTTAATTTTTAATTTTTTTTTTTTTTGTATATTAGATTTAATTGAAACAAATAGCTGCATTAAAAGGTCTAAAGATTATTATTATGCCGAGATTTAGCATTCAAACCCTTCATTGTTGCTTTTGGCAAGTGGGGAGATGGATTTGGGTGCAGTATCAGGAATGGTTTGATCTGAGATACAGACAGTTCCAAAACCACTACCAGTGTAGGGGTTGGGGTTTACTATGAAGGAATGAGAATGCCATATTCTTATTCCTTTGGACAATTTTCCACTGTCTTTGAGTCAGAAATCTATATTATTTCTACATATGTTAAAATCAATCTTGATTGCTGTTATGTTAAGCATATTTGTATCCTATCAGACATTCAAGCTGCATTAAAAAGCACTTGATAGCTCTGCTTTATTTCAAAACTTGTGTGGAATGTCATCATCACATTGTCGAACTGGTTACTAGAACAGGCACTTTGACTATTGTCAAATTGCCTGTCTAGTAGGCATCAAATATTTAGATGCTAGGGCATAAGGGGATTAAGGGCAATGAGGTTGCAGATGGGCTGACCAATGAAGGGGCTTTGTCCTGAAGGGATCGTTGAACGGTAACTGCTAAACAAAAACAATCCACTTCTATCTATATTATTAATTTATTAATAAAAACTATTTCTTTGTACATAAGTTAATAAGAACTATTTCTTTGTACAAAACATATTTTAAGTCGTAGAGAGTCGTCGCGCAATGATTTACCTTGTAAATCATCGCACGACGACTTTTTCAATTGCTTGACGACTTTGTCGAATCATCGCGTGACGATTTTGTGATTTACAAGGTAAATCATTGCGAAATGCTTTGCCCCTGACAAATACGTCTGGTTCATAGCGTCTCCACAGAAAAAGGTGAGAGTACTTCTGTTGGACAAAAGCAGTTCCGGTTTCTAGTTGCAGTGCTGACCTCTGGTGAGGATGGATGCGCCACAAAAGTCCCCCCCGGAGTACTCTGATCCTTCGGAGTACGAACTCAAGAATTGGCGTGTGGCAGGTATACGTACTATGTATGTATCTCAATTAGGTAACAAGAAGGAAAATGAACTTTTCTTCCGCTCCTAGTTGTTTTCGTTTTGGATTGAATTGTGTTCGGTTTTAAACAGGGCTTCCTTGTTGACTCAGTGCTAGTAGGCTTTACTGCTACGAGAGTGTAGTCGGTTGTTGTTGATGTGCTTGTGTCCTGGTTGTTTTTGAAAACATTTGTCCAGTATATAGGCTGGTTTTACTCTGTCTAAAGATACGATAATATATCCTCCCTTGTGCATGATTTTCATAGTTTTTTCTGTCCAAGATAAAACTTTATGTGGTCCCGTGTATGGTGGACTGAGTGGAGGAGAAGTGTAGTTGCAGCATAGAAAAACATGCATACAGTTCTGTAGAGATGAGTGCACAAAAACGGTAGATTTTCTGTGGCAGGAAGTCGTCGTGGGCTTCAATTGGGTCATTGTTTCACGCAAAGTTTGAATATATTGTGAGGTACATGGATTTTTTGAGTGTTCAGATTCTATCATGTCTGCAGGGAGGCATATCGGCATGTTGTAAACTAGCTTGGCAGGTGTTGCTTGAATGTCTGTCTTTGTCGCTGATCGTATATCAAGAAGCACTGTGGGCAGAGTATCTGTCCACTGGACTGTTTCGTGAGTTGTGATGGCTGCTTTTAAATGTCTGTGGAAACGTTCCACAATTCCATTGGCTTGTGGATGATAAGCAGTGCATCTAATCCGATTGGTACCCAGCAATGAAGTGAATTCCCGGAACAGGTGGGATTCAAATTGCCGTCCTCTGTCCATTGTTATTGTAATGGGCAGCCGAAACGTGCAATCCATCCGGCATAGAAATTTCTTCCTACCATTTCAGCTGATGTGTCTGGCATAGGGAAAACCTCAGGCCATCGAGTGAATCTATCTATGGCTGTAAGACAGTACATGTTGCCTGCTGATGGTGAGAGAGGTTCTATGATATCTATGTGAACATGGGTGAAACAGACATCAGGTTGAGCAAAAGTTTTTAAGTAGAGTACTATACTGCAAAGAGTGCTTGTTTTTCTAGTTTGAAATTATGAAATATTAAATGAAATATTTTTTAAGTAGAGTACTATACTGCAAAGAGTGCTTGTTTTTCTAGTTTGAAATTATGAAATATTTTAGACATTTTAAGCAAAAAACGAACCAAAAAAGCACTTTACTGCAGTATAAAAAATCTTTTTATACTGCAGTAAAGTCCTTTTTTGGTTCGTTTTTTGCTTAAATGTCTGAATTTTTGAAGCAGTTTGTGTGTTTGAACTTTTGTTTATGAAATATTTTATTTGGTTAAACCTTGAGCTGGTGACAAATACTCATAAATCAATTCTGATGAAGTGAAATCATTGGATGTCGGAATTTTAATGTGGCTTATCTTGATTTTCATGTATCTTAATAAAAAATCTTTTTATACTGCAGTAAAGTCCTTTTTTGGTTCGTTTTTTGCTTAAATTTTTCTGAATTTTTGAAGCAGTTTGTGTGTTTGAACTTTTGTTTATGAAATATTTTATTTGGTTAAACCTTGAGCTGGTGACAAATACTCATAAATCAATTCTGATGAAGTGAAATCATTGGATGTCGGAATTTTAATGTGGCTTATCTTGATTTTCATGTATCTGCACCTTTCTTACGTGTCTCTCAATTGATCCTTCCAATTTAGTGATTTTAAAAGATGTAAAAATATATTTCTAACTTTGAAAAGTAAATTCAAAAAATGTCTTAGGTATAATATGACACTTATAAACGTTTGAATTGCAATATTGCCATGATTTACATTAGAATATGGAATTAATCAAATTGGCTTCTGAAATAAATTAATTATTATTCAATGGCTAAAAAAATTTTTGTCATTTAATGGTGTTAAGCCTAACTATTAAGAAAATTTATTTTTATTATAAATAGTTAACACTAAAATTTAAAAAATTCAGAAAGTGTAGTTAATCGATTTGGCTTGTGAACGGTTCATATATTTCTTAATTTTTGTTTTTAGTTATGTAATTTGATATGCATTATCTAAATTTAAATAAGTCCTTTAAACTGTCGTTCGAACGATATACAGTCACTCTCATAAATATTCGACCCTGTACGTTTTCATATAACAACAAGGTTTTATGTAAAAACAAGTAATTTGCATATTTCTGTTTGTGTCGCAAAACATCAAGCATTTCCTTTTTTGTACATTACTATTAGGACATTTCTCACAGTAACTATTTATTCGAAATAAATGAAAAGATACGAAGTAAAATACAATTTAGAAGCAGCAAAAGTATTCGACTTCTATTCTTCTCCAACTGAGATCGTAGAGTTTTTTATGATAAGAAACTACAAACATCAATTACTTGTAGTGGAGACAGCCAAATTTGCCTGCTTCTCTCATCCCCGCTTTCAAACCATCATGGGTAGAAAAACTAAAGAATTATCAGAAGACATCAGACAGCTGATAATAAATCACCATTCCAGTGGAGATTCATACAGAGTAATTGCGCAGAAAGTGAAGAAACCTCTTTCAACAGTGAAATCTGTCATTTACCGATGGCAACGCGAAAATAGATTTTGCAACAAGCCGCGGACAGGGCGTCCTAAACTATTGAGTCAAAGGGAAGAACGTGCCATTGTAAGAATGGTGAAGAA
>AYEL01060150.1:0-40350 GCA_000484575.1 Olivierus martensii | reverse complement strand
TTTTTTTAGATTCTTATTTTATACATATTTTTATAATAAAATACAAATATTTCTCTTTCTACTATGATTATTTACATTTTTGCTTGCATTTTGCTATACACAACAGGTCTGGTCGAATACTTATGAGAGTGACTGTATAATAAAGAAAACAAGCCTCTACATTATTTAGTTAATAACACTCTTACTTCAATAAAAATTGCAGTGTCATATATCTGAGAAGGGAGAGAGGCAGGAAATGATTGGTTGCCATAAAATGATAAAAGTGCCATTTCCTTTTAAATAATTATGTTTGGATTTTTTCATTTTTTGTATATACAGCAATAAAAATGAAACTAAAAATGAATGATTAAAAAATATACAGTGATACCTCGGATCACGAACGTCTTGGTTCACACAAATCGGTCTACAAACACCATTTGCGAACAAATTTTGCTTCGCTTTATGAACGATGCTTCGGTTCATGAACACATGCACGTAATGCATGGAGCGCATGTGACTCGCAATACACTAAACTCTGCGCACAGCCTCGCCCCTCAGCAGTAATCCAGTTCACCCAGCTCACATGGGTGTACAGTAAAGTCCCAACAAGTGTTGATATTTTAGTTTTTTTCTTTATTTAATTAAATTTATCCCTTATTATGGCTCCCAAAAAAGTTAAAAGTGTTAGTGAAGATGGTGTTAAACATGCTTTCTTCTAATATTACTGTTATGTTTATTTCCTTTCTGTATTATTTCCACACATAAAGCCATACTGCATAACAGAACCTAACATTTCTGACAATCATTGGTTACTGCATAAATTTCTGTTTTTTAAAATTTTTTTCTAGGATAAAAAACATATTATTTGGATTTACATTAATTTCAATGGGAAAAATTGATTCGGATTACGAACTTTTCTGATCACGAACAGAGTCAAGGAATGGATTGTGTTCGTGAACCGAGGTATCACTGTATTTTATTTTAATGCAATTAATCAATATTTTTTTAATTTTTCAGAATTTTATAGCTCATCATAGGAAAAATTCAATTTTTATTTAAAATTTCAAAAATATAATTTATTTTGTAATAAAACCAGAATTATTTTCATATGAAATACTAAAAAATCAAAAAGAAGTGATTAAAGAAACTCCAAATTCTATTGATATGATCCATTCAAAACAACTTTTGTAAAATGTAATATAAAAAAATTTTTGAGAACTAAAAAATTTAGGAACCACCATTGGAGGTGCATATTTTTAGCCAATAAACATAAACTAATGTGTAATATCTTATTAATTAAATCAGGATTGAATTTTTTTAATCCTTTATTTATTGTTTTTCATTCCACTTCCTTGATGTATATACAAGTTGTCAGTCCACAGATGCCAATTACATATACAGTGTATATACATCAATGGACCAGAATGAGTTAAATGGCTAAAAAGATTTAAAAGACTAGATTTATCTATTGATTGTTTAATCTATAATACAGTGACTAGATTTGTCTACTGAGTTGTTTAATCTATAATACAATAGTCTAATAACTGACAAAATAGTAATATTATGAGATCTTTGATTATTAGTATATACTATGTATATTTGACAAATTACATATAGTAATATTTTATTGTAATCATTTTTTACTATTTTCTCAGTATAATTTTGAATTTATGTATCAGCTATCAAATGATTAATAATTTGATAATTAGCTATCAGATGAATATACTATGTTAAATTTATTTATTTATATATTTTCTTACAGGAGATATGTGTTCTTCCATTTCGTTATCTCAAGAAAATATACAGGATGCAAGTAATTCAACATCTTGTAATCAGTCTTTTAGTTCAGTCCCATTATTAGATATGTTAGCAGAAGTAGCATCTGCAACTTTGAAAAATGACCCCTCTTTAAATAATAATCAAAAAGAAATTAATGTACAAAAAAGCATTTTACAGAAGACTTCTACCAGAGTAAGTTATGTTTTCAAACATATATCCTGTTTAATGTATAAATTTACGGCATATAAATTAATAAAAATTACATTACACTAGGTAAGTATTAATGTTTGGCTACTAACAATAAATTGTAATGTTAAATCATCATCAAGCTCTTACCCTCCCAAGAGGTAGATAACAATCAAGAAGATGATGTCACAAGCAGATGATATCCCTATACCAAATGCTAGATTTTTTCCCCAATCACTCTCTCTCTCTCTCTCTCTCTCTCTCTCTCTCTCTCTCTCTCTCTCTCTCTCTGTCTGTCTGATTTTTTACTTTTTTTTTTTTTTTTTTTTTTTTTTTTTTTTCTCCTTCTATTCAGACAAGTCTTACTCATATTGACAAGTTCATATATCTTCAGATTCTCAACTGTTTAATCTCATTCTTTTTGTGTTTTTCTCTCGTATATTTATCTTTCACATTATTCATTAAACAATCACTTCATTGATTGTTCTCTCTTTTTCTTCATTTGATCAATTCATCTCATAATTGATTTCTACACTGCATCAGCCATGCTTCTTTTCACTCCTTTTGTATTTCATCATTTATAATATTATCATATCATTCCAGTTATTCCTATCAGAAATTTCATCTTTATAAAACTCAAATAATTGCAAAACATTAAAAATATAGTATTATGAAATATTTCTTTAAATATTCTTATATATTAATACATTAAATATTTGTATATTGTATTAAATTAAATTAATCATTAAAAGTTTTCTTCTATTTTATCATATATTAGAGCATTACACAACTTTCATCAGAAAATTCGAAAGATAAGGGAAAATTCCCGATTCAGTAAAAATCTCAAATTCCAGTAATAGTTTGATATGGTTTCGCTTCAAAATATTTAAAGTTCAATATAATAATATTTAAACTCGTATTTATGGTGCAGAAAAATATAAAAATTATTTTTCGGGAATTATTCGGGAAAACGCAAAAAAAAAAAAAAAAAAAAAAAAAAAAAAAAAAAAAAAAAAAAAAAAAAAAAAAAACAAAAAAAAAAAAAAAAAAAAAGGCGCCGATACGTGGCGTAACTGTTTCTTGGATACCAAGATACATCCCGTTTCCATCCGGAAAAGGTATCGATGCCTCTATATTACACTAGAAGAAGAAGAAACATATCGATACGGAAACGTAAGCTGTTAAACTTGAGTTGAATATCTAAGCATCCCTTCAATTGGAGGAAAAAGCGTCATTCTACAGTCTCCATATTATCCCGAAGAAGAAGAAGCACCCTTTAGCCATCCTTATAATGCAATTTTTCTGCAGAAAGAAGTATAATAAAAAAAGAATATAAAATATATATGAATAATTAAAAATTTCAACATTTAAAAGTTGAAATTAAATTTCTTTATAAGTTGATTATTTTTGGAAATATAGCCAAATCTTTCTAAGTGGACCGGTTTCGGATTGACAAGGAAATATCCACTTAATCAATATCAATATATTAGTATACATATAACATAGAAAAGCCATTTCTGTAATCTATGACAAGATTTTATTATCTCTAAATAAATACAGTATATGCATTAAAAATCAATTTGTCATGAAAATAATGTACTGTACAAATCTTCATGTCAATTAATTAAAGTTTGCATAGTATTGTATGTAATTTTAGTTTCATATTGGTTTACATTCTCAATTTTTTATTGTTTTTGCAAGCAAAATACATTGTACTGCAGTGGTGCGCAACCTTTTTTCAGTTGTGACCCCCATATTCAGACTGAAATTTTACACGATTCATTATTTATTGTTACTATCCATATATTAATCATATAAGGATAGTAATAATAACAGTCGTTTTAGCATATACCAGGGGTGCTTAACCCGTCGATCGCGGAGCATTTTTTGGTCGATCTCTCGTTTATTCCTCCCAAGTTGTAAATTTAATTAAAACAGAAAACATAATTTATTTATCATTATTTTTGTATTATTTTTTTTAATTCTTTTTAAGTGTATTGCTATTATTTATTTATTTTTCGTTAAAATTGTGAATTCACTAATTTTCTTATCATTTGTAACACAAAAAATTTCCACTATTAAATGATATCGCGCAAAAAATTGTGTCTCATTTCGGACTGACATTCTTGTCAGAATCCGCTTTTTCAAATATGAACGTCAAAAAAAATCAAGAAATCAAATTACAGTACAAATGATCATTTGGATGATTGTCTGACATTGGCCACTTCTTCATATCATATATGATGATGAAAATATTATCAGCAGTGGCCAATGGCCGATTTGATAACGCTGTTAGCGTGCCACGCAGGAGGACCCGGATTCGAATCCCGGGTCTGATAACTCCTGAAAAATGTTTTCGGGGTGCTGGGTCCGGGCCGGCCCCCTCCATTAGTGTGGGTGCAGCCCGGATGGCCGATTTGATAACGCTGTTAGCGTGCCACGCAGGAGGACCCGGATTCGAATCCCGTGTCTGATAACTGCTGAAAAATTTGTTCGGGGTGCTGGGTCCGGGCCGGCCCCTTCCATTAGTGTAGGTGCAGCCCCCTGGTTGGAACTGGCCCTGCCCCTTATTAATCTTCCTGATTGGAAAGGGGCGTAAAATATTCAAAAAATAAAAAAGTATTGCCAGCTCCTAACAATGCCAAATTTCACATTAACTTTTTATTTTTATAATCAACCAGCATTTCCTGTAATTTATGAGTCTGTAATCAATCTGTTGTTTTTTCTAAGTTTGATTTTCTAAAATAGAAAAATAAATGTTTTATTTCAATATATTTGTTGAATAAAATAAAACTGATAAATAAATTTTTAAATACACAAATAAAGTTTTTAGGACTGGGAGAGTGGTCCTCTGAAGTGATGAGTGCATTTAACTGCATAGTTGTATGTAATCAGATATCGGGTTGAGGGAAGGTGAATGTGATCTTTATAGGAGAATAGATCACCGAATAACGTAGTATAGAAAAGTAGCTCACATAGTAAAATAGGTTGAACACCCCTGTTATAAAATAAGATTGAACACTTCACAAATCGTAGAAATTTCACGATTTGTGAAGTGTTCCGTCATAGGGAAACGCTGATATAGATTATGAATTCTTATGAAATTCTTTAACTCATTTGGTATCGAACGTATATCTGTACTGTAAATTCTAGTTTCGCTTTCTTTTCTGAAACAGCTATCTTTTTTGTTCCTTATTAGATAAGACTGTAAATAAAATTTTCCAAAACATTTAAATTTTAGGAGAAAATATGGCAACATTCGTATTACCTTTAAATGGAATTGGAATATAAAATAAAGGGTTCGAATCTGCACTCCATTGTTTTGTCTTCCATATTTGAAACTACCGTTTGTTTGTGTCTTAAAAATGTACTCAATTATTAATGAAGAATTATTTGGGACAGTGAATTAGTTTTAGTTTTTATTTATTTGAAATAGGAATGAATTATTTACATCACAGTTATGATTCCAGTCCAACATTCTTTCACATTGATAGCAACATTTTATGAAATTACGTTAGGAAACGATTTCCCACGTAAATATGTAGACCCGAAAATATTGATAAATACCAAATGCAATTTTTTTAACTCATGATATGAGTCTAGAAGACTATTTCAAGTATTGAAAAATCTTTGAGCCTGCCTTCTGTAGGTCTTTTATAGCAGTCTGTTTGTGTTGTGAAATCAGATTGCATTTTTTTTCTTCTAGTTCTTCTATGATAGTTTTATTTTCATTTTCAATTTCACTTCAGAGCCACATGTATACACCCAAAAAGCCGCATGTGGTTTATAGTCCAGGAGTTTGCCAACTCCTGGACTATAAATGAACTTCGGCTGTTCCATAGATTCGATACTGACTTCCGATGCTGTCGTAAAGTTATAATTATGTTGTAACAAACGACAGATTCATTTCTTGTTATTGTTTAAATAAAGACTTAAAATCTTCGTTTGTTGACTTTGTATGAAAAAATTACATATGGGATCCTTTTTTAGTTTGTTTGTAAGAACAGAATCTAAAGATCGCATTTCTTACAACAAATTGAATTTGGTTTTCGAACTGAGTAATCATAGAAGATATATCAGTGAAGAAGTCGGTGCAATTAAGTCAATTATAGATGAGATCAATCAGACCATAAATACTTGGACTGAAGAAAACGAAATAGAACCTGCACACTTCTATAAAATTCAACAGTTGTTTCTCGAATGGAAAGTTTTACATAGAATCATCAGAAGTAATATAGGTCTGGAAAAATCCTTATTGCATTATTTATGTAAACTTAGTTATTACTTCAACATCCAAGATAATATATCGATAGTCATGCTTCTGAAAAATGTTTATCGTACTTATGGTCAGTTTTATATTTTTACTCATGGTGACGTTCTTTTAAATAACGATTGGACTGTGCTTTTCGGATCAGACAACTGGCTCTCCAGTGATAATTCTTGGCCAAATCCCATCCATTACTTCCTATATCATGCTAATAAATCTCGTACTTTCTTTAATGGTTGCAGAATTGTGGATTATTTCGTGATTAACGAAGAGACCTCCGACAATTATTTGAAAATTATCGATATGAAGTCCGAATTATTATTACTATTCTTTCGTCACGGAGCCATCCAATATCCGTTTGATATTTATATCGATAATTTAGTCAAATTATTCAACATGTCGGTGTCGTTATTGTGGACTAGAGTGGCCGAGTTTGACGACGATACTAAAATTATATTAACTGAAAAAGATCATCAACTCATTGAGAATATTAAGATTTTGCTCAGAATTATTCCACAAATTAACATTGATGATCCAGCTGGATTACCTCGAGATGTTGGAGAACGAGGCACTAGAGATATAATTGGAAAATACATATTGGACTTGAACCGCAGAGAAATCGTGAATATCTCAAATTATTTAAAACCATCTCGACTGATGCATCTTTGTCGATGTGCTATCAGATGCCAACTATTGGAAACTTGGAATCTGCCAAATGGAATTCGAACTTTAAAAATTTCATCCTATTTACAAGATTACATAGATATTTTAGAAGATTAATTTCATTATTGAAAATTTTCCAGCGAAATTAGTAAAAAACATCTTTAAATTCTTTTCTGTTAACTTCTTAAAATAATACGCTGTATTTTCCAAATATAATTATTAAAATTCCATGGAAAACTTTAATACAATTCTTCTTTTTTTTCAGTGCCTTTTCCCACGTCTCTGTGCGGTTGGCATTTGCTTCTTTTATTTTCTTTTTCCATTCTTCTCTATACTGAGTCTCCTCTATCCTCCAATATTTCTCTCTTAGGTCCTCTGCCATCTTATCTTTCTATCTGAACTGCGGTCTCCCACTTTCCTTTTTTCATTCTAACTCCAAACTATTCACTCTCTTTCCTACATACTCCTCATTCCTTCATTCTACATGTCCAAACCATCGCAACCTGCTTTCGTGTATTTTCCTGCTGAATGGTCCACCTTGACTGTCCTCTTATATATTCATTTATAATTCAATCCTTCCTTGTCACTCCAAGCATCCATCGCAGCATTCTCATCTCTGCCATTTCCAATTTCTTTTCTTGGGATCTTGTAATCGTCCACGTCTCAGCAGAGTACATCAACGTTGGTCCTATCACTGCTTTATACTTCCCTATACGAATGATTTTATTCGAGATATAAAATATTAGATTTTAAAAAATAATAACAAGCAATTTGAAAAGAACTAAAATCGGCTAATTTTCGAACGTCTCCTTTATTTTCCATCTTTAGACTTTTGAATTCATTGGTTTTGTGTCCAAATTAATATTGATTTAATCAGTGTAAATGCCATGATAACGTCGCCACTGCAACGACGTGACATCATGGTGATATCTTCCATTCTTACGTCATCGTGATATCATGCATCATTATTGTTTTATGATGTCATCCATTGTTACGTTAAGATGATGCACATAGTCGTTACTATTTATTAATTTATTTTCAAAAAGATTTGGAAATTTCTAAGATAAGGTTCATGTTTGTTGTCTATGTGTCCTCCACCAATGACTTTTAAGATTTTTAGCATGTTTTCATGAAATTTGGCAGCAATATTCTAGTATTAATGGTCATCACGACGTCGCATAATTTAACCTGTAGAATCGTTTAAACCTACAAGACTGAATTAACTTACTATAAAATTTATTGTTATTGATTAATTCAGTTTTATTTCGAAGAAATTCTAAATTTTCAGATTCCAATTAGTCATAATATTCCCTGAAATTTATTGGAGATAATTTTATATAATCATTATTATTAAATACTAACAGTTCCTGAAAGAGTCATAATCACCTACTTTCCGAACGTGTCCGTTATTTTTGAATTATTAATGCTAAGAGATTAAAATTTATCATCAAAATCACATTTAATGGCATAATTTGTACGTCAAATATTATAAAAAATTATTAGTTTAGTTTATTGACAGTACTGCACTAATATAGTTAAGTAATTATTATATATTATCTGGCATAATCAATGCTGCTTGCGTAATATATAAATACATTAATTTATAAAAAAAATTTGAGATTAACATCTCAACAGACGTCATTATGGATCTAATGATGGTTATATCAGCCTTTTTTTACCAAGATAAAAAAGTTCATAATCTATATTACATTCTAAAAGCTGTAAGAACAAATGTAGGTAAGCTCTGTCCTTTCAATTTTGACAATTTTTATTTTATATTATTGATAATAAATGACTGAAAGTGTTAAGCAATGAAACTAAGCTATCTCTGATCCCTACCAGCCCTACACTACTACACTGCTAACATGTAGCGCCATCTAGCGTCAAAAATACAAAATAAAATTTTTATAGAAGTTAAATGCAATCCGATCCCTACCAGCCCTACACTACTACACTGCTAACATGTAGCGCCATCTAGCGTCAAAAAGGGGTACAAAATAAAATTTTTATAGAAGTTAAATGCAATTCTATAGGCAGATAGTGAATGCAGATAATAAGACAGATATGATGGCGATTTTCTTTTTATGCAGAAAGTAGGCTAAATAAGCATTTATTTTTGATAATGATTTGGATATTTTATTATGAGTATTTAAAGTTGTTTATTAAATGTCAATTGCGTAAATACTGTAATTTTTATCATTAAAACCCGGTTTTATAATGTCCCGTTAAAGTTAGAAATAAAATTTAATTAATTCCAAGTTTTCCATTCCATAAATACATGCAAAATATATTTGTATTATGTACACACAGTTTTGAAGAAGTCAGTTCGATATTTAACAAAACGTATTCATGGTATTAATGGTACAGGAATCACTTGATTAGTGCGGTTTTGATATACAGCATATATCAAAATTGCATTAATCAAACTAAAAAATCAATGGGAATAATTATAACCAATCCTGGAAAATATCAAAATTATAAACATATTTTTTCCTCTCTCAAAACGTATCTATATTGCATTACTAGTAAGAATTAAAATTTATTTTTCACAAAAATTATTTTTTTTACAAAATTGCATAAATTCTATCATTGAGGAATATGTATAGGTATTTAAAAATTTATAGTAAAAATTAAAATTTATTTTTCAGAAAAATTATTTTTTTACAAAATTGCATAAATTCTATAAAAAATAATTGCACGTCCGTAGACATCGAGTACTGGAGAGGAACTGAAGACCAGGCTGGCTATATAATATTGTAATGGCTATTATCAGATAGTTGTCATTCACGCTAAATTTATTATTAAATAAAATTACGAACGAATTTAAAATATAACAATTAAATGATGAAAGCCGTATTATTAACTGAATTAAAAAATAAATAAATATATTTATTGCAGTGCTCTAATAATGTAAACTTGGTCAGCAGGATTGGCCACGTGGAAACGCTTCGGCTTTCCACTCTGGAGGACTGGGTTCGAATCTCAGGTCCCACCCCTTGAAAATGTTTATTATAGGTTCTGGACTCGGCCCGTTGATCCCCGTCTTCCCCAATCTGGCTGAACCCTTCGCAGGGGCATGCAGCGTATGGAAGGACTTGTTTCGCCCTGCCACTTAGTACTCTTATTGAGTAGAAAGTGGAGTCATCTGTTAACAAAAAAATCATGTAGACATGTGTCTGTTGACAAAAAAATCACCCCAAGATTCGGTTGCCAACGCTTCAGAGGATTCGAAAAAAAATCGCACTTCTTGAAGCGCACTAATCAAATTTAACACCGCATATATCAAGGGATGGTCTCATTTTTTTGCGCACTAATCAAAACCGCATTATTCAAACCCGCACTAATCAAGGGTTTCCTGTATATCATTTTTATTTTCAATGAAATATCGATATCAATAATAATTAAACGTAATAATTTTCATACACAGTATCACGTTTAAAAAATAAAAGAAATCCTTGCGAAAATTTAAATGTTATTTAACTGTTTTATTAAAATATAATATACAATTTTACATTCCTAGACGATAACTTCTTTTATCTTATAAAATTTTTTAAGTGAACAAAAACAATAGTATAACAAATAATTCCAGGAAGAAAGATGTCTACTTTCCAAATATGTCAATTATTTTTCATTTATTTAACATTTGGCTTTTTGTGTCCAATTTTAACATTGATTTAACCAGCATAGATGTAACGATTACGTCACCATCGCGGCAACGAGACGTGATATCAGTGATTACCGTGTCTTCGATGACATCATAAATTACCTATATTTTATGACATCATCCATTGTTACGTCGTGCTGGCATCATTTCACGCTTGAGGCATCATTGTGATATATATTGATGACAGATGGAGCTAAGTGTTAGGCAATGCAGATAAGCCATACTTTCTTTAACAAAAGTCACTATATGTATCAGTATAAGGCTGAATTCACACTGACCTTGAGACTGCAATTGCGACCACAACCGCTACAGTTGCTATAGAAACAATCCCATCAGGCCTCGCTTATCGCGGTCGCAGTGGCTACGTCATTACGATAGCCAATAAAAAGGAGGGATTTGGCCATCTTTTACGAGCTGTACGCTACATCAGCTTTTATTGGCTGTTGTTTACGCAATTGTTATTGGTTGATTCGAAAAATCGTGAAGCTGGTCATGATCAATGTGCATGTTCTGTTGCAAGCCGTCTATCGGGGTTGTAGTGCACTGCTAACGACTAGTTTCCACGGTATATCATAACCTGACTTATGAACACGATTCAGAAGAAAATTGTTACATCAATGAAGGTCAAATATGGAGTTTAGCTTGCTACGATGAATGTTATTAATCAATTTCATTTTATCCCATGTTGCGTGGTGTACATTAGTAATTGCGGTCGATACGAAAATGCAGATTTGAGAACAGAGGTTCTGTGGAGTCGAAAGATCAAAAATAATAATGAAGTTGGTTGAGCATATTAGGATATTATCGAAAATAAATATTGGCGCAATTTTAAAGAAATGTCTCTTTCTAATGATAGCTTCATTTAAAAATAATACTAATATTCAGGGAGGTATAAGTAAACGAAATGTTAGCCAATTATTTAGGCCTACTCATCATGAAAATATTAAATGAGTTATTGCTCAGATTTAAAACAACAGAGCTGCTGTTATTTTTTTTCCAAATATTGTATAAAAATAATAAGCCTATTTCATCGTTGCTCCTCAAATTACTTTTACTATCAGTCATTTTGTTACTATAATCGCAGATTTAGAAGTATAAGTTCCGTTTTTGCAAGTTTAATTTAATCTCTGATTTAAACTATCGTTTATGCTTAATTGATATTGATGAAACACAGTTTGATCTTAAACGATACTTTAAACACCAGTTTTCGCTAAGCTTGATGAAACTGGCCATGAGTGTCAGTAGTGGGAATATTCTTATTTTGCTAACGTTTAGTGCCATCTGTTATCAATAATATAAATTATTATTTTAATAAAAATTAAATTCCATCCTGAAGAATTAAATTATCCTAAAGGATAAAATGATGCGGAGATTGTGGTATCTTTTAATGACAGAACATCACTACTAAATTTCATAAAAATCTGTTATTAGTTCAAAAGATTAACAGATTAACAGAGAGGGAACAGATAAACATGAACTAGTGGAGCAGCCAAGAAGGTGCAAGGGAGTAATTGCATCCCCTGATACAAATATTTATACTATGATTTGTTCAGTAGTTATTTATATAATAGATCGCATAAATCAATCATAACCAATATAATATACAACACATAATTTTGTGAATTTTTGCGTTTCAGTTTTATTCAAACATTCGATATTTAGTTGCACCACCTTACTAAATTTCTGGCTGCGCCACTGGCATGAGTTCTACCCAGTTGGTCTTATCTTATAAGCTCCATTTTCTATGGAAAGTAGGCTAAAAGATTCTTTTTCTTAACAAATTTTTCACAATTATTTTATAAGTATATTTAAATTATATATTTTTTCGTAACAAGAAAGTCTTTGATTCGATCAAAGGAACCGTTATTCGAAAGTGGCTTTATCCCAAGAACGTGACAGAAAATGTTATAATGATCTACCATCTCTAACGGAGGAGATACGTATCCTTTCTTGAAACCTGAAAATTTTTTCACGAAAAATTATATAAAGAAAATTGAAAAAAAAACTTTTAAATTTCGAAAAATTTTTACTTGGTCCTGAAGCAAAGAAAATCGTTCTCATATCTTCGCTTTCTTCCGAAAAAGGATCCAAACCGTGAAGACCCGGTTGTA
Source organism: Olivierus martensii (assembly GCA_000484575.1). Classification (NCBI taxonomy): domain Eukaryota; kingdom Metazoa; phylum Arthropoda; class Arachnida; order Scorpiones; family Buthidae; genus Olivierus; species Olivierus martensii. The sequence continues at coordinate 27,701 of AYEL01060150.1, read as the reverse complement.
GATACGTAGTAATGAAAGCTATGGGATAATATGGTTTCACTTTGGCAGAATTCCGCAACTAAAGAAAATTTTATCTTTAATTTATGCCAATAAATATATACAGTATATAGAAAATATTTGGTATTTATACCGGCAAGATATTGTATTTTTTACTGGCAGTAAGAATTATCGGAGCTATGAGTCTGTGGTGGCTAAAGTGATACTTATTTGGAAATTCCTCCTTCTTATAAACATGCAAGCCAGGTTTGTTTGCTTTCTTTAAACTCAGGTAAACCTAAATACAATTAAAATATATTTTAAAATAATTATCAGGATATTTTGTTAATTAGAAACAAAAACTGCATAGGATACTTTCTCTTCTTTTCCTTCAATGGGCCAAATCATGGTGTTATAATGAACATTTAACATTACTTTAACATCGTTTGCTGAAATAATATCGTCCAAAGATATTGTTCTCGTGTTGAATATTGTTTTGGTCGTCATCCCATGATCTGATACAACAACTACGTTTACCTACATAAAAAAATAAACAATGTTATATAATTATCGATAAGTTAAATAGAAATGTCATCTCTTACCTTGTTTTCTAAATTTCGTTTTCGAATTTCTTCCTGTAAATCATCAAGAATTAAATCGATTCTTCTGAGAAAATTCCGAGTCAAGTAAGAATTCGGACCAAACTGATGACCTAACAATAATATAATACAGTCAAACATCGGTTCACGAAGGCCTCGGATTATGAACAAATATTCCGAATACAAAACATCTGGAATGACGTACTGTGTCTCGAGTTATGAACACGCCAGCTGTCAATATAAACATTTTCAATGATAACGCCACATGCCACTTTAGAAACATTTTAAAACGAATACAGAAACTAATCACACTGGACAAATTTTTACTGAGACAGGACCAATGGGTTTGAAGCAGAGTGAAGTAGTGCCAAGAGACAGAAGAAAAGAAAAAGAATCCCCTTCCAAACAGTAACATTTCAATTCCTCACCGTCTTTCACTTACGCCATCAACTCTCTTGCATACAGATACGATAAATCTAAGTATTCGTCTATATTTGATCTATTTAGTGTTGTGTTTATTGATAGTTTTTCTGTGATAGATTTAATACTTTTCACAGATTTTGTGTTAAGAATTTGCGCACAAAGTGCTGTTGTAAAAGTTTAAAATAAGCAATCATCTGGGTCCAGAAACGGATTAATCTATTTTACATTAATTCCTATGGGGAAAATAGTTTCGGTTTACGAACGACCTTCAGGAACGAATTAAGTTGGTGAACCGAGGTTTGATGGGTACTTGTTTATTCATTTGAAAAATAAATTATTTTTTTGTATAAATTTAAAAGATGCACTAAATTTAATTTTAATATTAAAAAATATATATATTTAGTTTCAATATAAATTTATTTATCCAGTTTAATATAACGGAATTAATATTTACCTATAGCATCCACTGGTTCATAATACACGAATCCCAACCTGGATGTGTTGGATTGGAAGTGATCTAAAGCGTTAAAAAGCGCTGCTTTGGTATCTCTATTAACTCTTGGCCAAAATGACAAAGATCTGAAGCTTTTACAATAGCTGGCTTTTATACCACGAATGGGAATTTCGCATCCAACCCAATTATACATAAACGTTTTAATAGAGTTTTTTTCTGCCGTTATCCACAACGGTTCGGCATCGTTCCACCAATGCTCTTTAAACACGCCTCTATCTGGAGCCATTAAAAAATAATCGTCATGCTTTTCGTCGTACATGAAATTGTCCACTATTCCGTGATTTTCTGCATAAAGCCCTGCAAAATAAATAATTTTATACTAGCACGAAATTTTTTTTTTTATAATTTAAAATAAAATAATATGCGAGTTACCTGTGGTGATAGAATACCAGTTGGGATAGGAATTCGATGGAAAAATGGGTTTAACGAATTCTGCCTTGACACCGTTTCGTGCTAATTTAGGAAATCCTTTCAAGCTTTTATCGTCGACATAATCCCATCGAATTCCATCCAATAAAATAATCAGTAGACATTGATCTACATCGCTTTTCATTTCCTCATTGTAACAAAACACGCAACTCGTCAAGAGATAACCGAATATAAAACGAATTTTAAATAATTCCATACTGTAGCTCACATTTTAATAAATTTTTGCTTAATCCATCTAATATATTAAAATCTAAAATAGAAAAAAATATTATTATTACTCATATTGTAAGGCTAACGCATTAAATTATCCAAATTCTTTATAATTTTTGCTACTAAAAACTACTTGATTATTGATAGAATTTGGAATGATACTTACATGATAAGGACAACTGTAGATTTATAAACTCTTATATTCTAGATGGCATCCGTTATACTGAATAGGTTGTTTGTGAATCATATGAAACGAATGCTTGACGTATATCCCATTCGTCAGTACAATTGAAAAGGAAAGGTCTCTGACACTTAACACCGAAAATATGATTTGAAGTACATTAAAATCCAATTATTTAAGAAAGATTATCTATAAGAATTTCTTCATAGATTATTTTATTCGTCCAATGCTCAAAATAATATCTACTACGTCATTCTAAAGCAGAATAACTGGCATAAATATTAAATAAGGTAGTTTCACGCTGACTTAACTTACCAGTAGTGGCAATGACCTTAGTTTCACCTCCGTTTTACTTGACTTCATCGCGATGGTGCTTATATACGCCCGGCTAGCGGTTTCGTCTTAAAAATTAATTAAATTATTAAATACTAAATGACTAAGTCTTCCTTTTATTCAATTATAATTCATAAATAATTTTGTAGTTAAACAATTTAGGGGGCATATTTAATAATTATAATTAATCAAAATTTTACAGTGAAAATGTTACAAATTAACTATTTATGAATCACATGTTATATCAGTGGAGTCACTAGGGAGTGCGGTCCTCACCGGGTGACACCCAATGTTTTCAAACGTGTGTTAAAAAATTACATTTTTTTGTCAATTTTACAACTGTGAGCAGATGGCCATCTGTCCCGGTTTCGGCGTGAATGTCCCGATTTAAAAACACGAATCCCGCCCTCCCACAATCATATATATTAATAGTCAAGCGTGGCTGGCTGGTTAGATGGATATCCCTTTTCCGGTTGAACTACTGTACCGATTTCTATAAGTAGGTATCTTTAGAAAGGTCTAATTTTTGGATGTCTGCGACAGCCCAAATTAGTAGTTGTTATTAATAATATAAAAATTAATGACTAAAAATTACATTGAAATTGTAGTTCTTTTTAAAAGGCAGAATTAGTATATGGCGCTGTAACGTAATAATAGATGTCATTTTACGATTCCCTTTGTGTTCCCTACATGAGTTCGGAGGTTTTTTCGTCGTTATATACAGTATTATTAGATTAAATCACAAGATTATATTTCCGTTCATGACTGGATTCTGCTTTTCACTGGAATTGCCAAAAGATCTCATCAAACTGGTCAAAAATTATAATAGAACCATGGACGAAAGATCACAGAATTGCCAAATGTGATACCATTCGATAGATCTCATCAAACTAAGTCAAAAATTATAATAGAACCATGGACGAAAGCAGCACCGATTAGAAGATATTTCGAAAAATTTACCTCGGAATTGGTAAAAAAGCGGCACCGATTAGAAGATATTTCGAAAAATTTACCTCAGAATTGGTAAACGAATCATGTATCGCTGCCATATTGAACGAGAAGTAAAACGTCGCGTGACCATCATCGTAATGAAGAAAACCTGCTATGGTTTTACACCTTGATTTGAAAGCCAAAAATACGCCGGGAATTGTTCTTATGATTACATGGGTTATGATTTTATGCTGAAATCCACAAGTTACTTATGCAATTTATGGATTTATATATTATATATACATTAATTTATAATACTGTATATATATTTGAATCAAGATGTATAATTACATCATCTTGAAAGTGTTCTTGCCAAGGAGTTTGAATATAATTCTTGCGCGACACTTTCAAGATGTATTATAGTAAAAACCCGTATAACGTACTCTCCTATAACACGAATTCATATAACGAAATCGCTCTTCTATAACAGGAATTCGTGTAATTTTACATCTTGAAAGTGTTGCGCAAGATATTGTCCCTTTCAAGATGGCGTCGCGCACAGGTATCGATACTTTGTTGTGATAAGTACTTTTTCATATAGCTACTTATCGGTTCCGTTTTCGCGATTGATTTACATACCGATTTACTACTAGCAATATGACTAAAAATATTATGCAAAAATCTCGGATTCCGTGAAAACCAGGATCTTGCCTCCGTTCATTTATATGAGCGGATAATTTCTAGTTGTTATTATTGTTTTTATTAATAAATTAAAAAAATACTATAGTATATATTTTAATAACACTATAAATTATAAGCATTTTTTTATATAAATAAATATTATAAGCATCTATTTAACACTTATTGTTTACAATAGATAGTTTTAAGATTAAGATTAATAAGAGAAGTTTTTATAACAATGTTCACTGTTTTAAAGAACTTTTTACGAAAATAGTCCTTTAGAAATTTAAATTATTAGAAGAAACTACAGTATTCCGCAATGACAGCAATAATTATTTGAAATATTTTAAAAACAAAACTGTTTTTTAAGATATATAACTATTAAAAATTAATTTTTATTTGAAATATAAAATGAATTAATGTTTATAAATTGAATTTTTGATAAATCAAAGTGCTATTATTTTTTTTTTACTTCAAGTTATGGAGAATCAATTGTAGTATGCACTATTTTGAGTGCCCCAAAAGTTACTATTTATCTCGAAAACTAATGGGAATACAGGAAAACGGGTTAAAACAACAAAATAGTCTTATTTTAAGGTAAGTGGCACACAAAAGTAAGGATGTTCAGTGAGTAGTCTCAACATGGCGACCGTCGGTATCTTATACAGCTCAAAGCGATGAGCGTTGACCACGGAAGAAGGAGTGTTTGTGATAATATATAAGATCAAAGGTATGAAATGCACAAAAGTTAGAGAGAATTTTGAGAGGAGGTTTCATAAGACAGGTCCAACAGACCAGGCTATCAGTGAATCAGAGATGAAATTTCAACGAATGCTGCATCGCTTTGAGCTGTGCAGAGATAGCCAGTCGCCTTTAGAGACTGTTCACTCAACATCCCTACTTTTATGTGGCACTTACTTTGAAATAAATTTATTTTATTGTTTTAACCCCGTTTTCATGTATTCCCATTAATTTTGGAGATAGAGAGTAACTTTTTGGTTAGTTTAGATAGGTTAAGCCGCCATTCCTCACGAGGGATATATTATAACTGGCGGCAGTCACTTATAGAGCCCATCACAGGCTGGCCAACACCCATGATGACGCCAACTGGATGGTTGAAAGATGTGGTTCAACGGGCCTGGCCCGGACTCCCGGATGGCTGAAGGATAAGGTTGAACGGCCCTAGCACAGACCCTGCCTTAAAAACTGGAGGTGTGGGACCTGGATCCTCGAGGATAGTAACCAACAGCTTTACCACGCGAGCATCCGACCGACCATTAACTTTTGGGACATCCTGTATTTTAAATAGGAATAACAACTTAATGAAAAATTATTTTAATTAAGAAAATACTTCATTGACTTGAAAATTTTACATCTGCATCAAACACTTCATATGTTAACTTATTATCTATCTAATGTTCATAAAACACTATAAATTATAGTTTTTTATGATTAACTACATTTAATCTAAAATATCTTTTTAAAAATATTTGATTTTATTAAATATTTTCATAAAATATAAAAATTTAACAATTTAGCATAGATCGAATGGAAACATAATTAGCATCGTTGAAATTATTCAAGTTTTTAATATAAAATGTACAGATCTGTAAAAAAAAGAACGAAATCAATGCAGTTTTTTTTAAAAGTTAATTAATTAATTTAAATGAATTCAGAACAAACCTGAATTTTTATTAAGTAAAAATTATCCATCTTATTAAAGTTTCAGATATGGAAGACCCTTCTCCCGATGAGATTCCCATGTGTGAGATGCAGAATTGAAGAACTTGAATCGATAATTCTTTGAATCTTTATAGTAATTTTGATCAAAAGAAATTATATTACCTATATGACAATTTTTTTTAAATATAAAACAAAAATTTATTTCTCAAAGTAAATTTATTATATGCCCTATATATATAAGGTAAAGTCGGAGAAACTGGAGGGGCGGGAGAAACAGCTCAGTTAAGTATATTCACATTCTGGAGCCAAGATGGCATTGTAGTAATGATCGCGGCATACAGTAACTGCCATTCATTTGTGTGAACAGCATGGATTACATTTCAGCATGCTTACAAAATTTACAACTGTTTTTCGATAATAAAAATATAAGATCAAAACGAGAGAATTTTTTTAAGTATCTCTTATGTATGAATAATGTAGTGTCTATAGCAGTGTTCTAGCTCTAATTCATTCAGTAAGGAACACGTGGCTGCTCAGTCCCATTCAACGTAATTATTTACAACTGTTTTTCGATAATAAAAATATAAGATCAAAACGAGAGAATTTTTTTAAGTAGCTCTTATGTATGAATAATGTAGTGTCTATAGCAGTGTTCTAGCTCTAAACTAAGAGCATACATTCAATCAGTAAGGAACACTTGGCTGCTCAGTCCCATTCAACGTAATTGGGTGAGATGGCGCAGGCACTATTTTTGATTGATATTCATTATTTTTTTTTATTTTCATAGTCTAATATCGATGACGGTCCTAAGCGTTTCTTCTAAGTATTACCAGTTTTAAGCTTCCTTCTTAATGTGATACACGGTGTGTGCCTGACCGCTACTTTTATGCCTATTTTGCCAACTCTTGGTGATTGCATAGCTGAGATCAGTTGCTCCTCATTCCATATGGGTCTGGAGCAACTTCCTTTGCGTTTGTATTCGATGGGCATCTGTAAAGAAACCTTAATTCACACGTAGGATAGATGGTCTATGCCATCTCACCCAATATAGTTAGATGAGACGATTTTTTCAACTTTTTAAAAATTGTTTATTTCTTAATTAATTTTTGCCATTATTTTATGCATATGGTTCCATGTAACCTATTAAGACTAATAAAAGTTTTTGATTATAAATATTAATTATTTTATCAGTAAACAAAAAAAGTGTGCCGTCTCTCCCGGTTTTAACCTACATTAATAAGTAAGCATAATTCTATTTTTATAATACTATTTGACTTAACATTAAGTGTATTTACAAATAATAAAATCTCACTTTTATATATTGTTTCGTCTTTATTATTTTTGGAATCTGGATAACAAGTCCACCATTCTGGTATGACCTCTCCCTTCAGTCTACGTGGAAGATTTATATCTGTTTTAAAATTAAGAATGTTCTTCTTCCTTTCTTTAAATATGTTCGCTGTGATATTAGAAATTATGTCCGAATTTTTCAAATTGTCTTTCATCTGATCGCTGAAGAATAAATATTCTGGTTCCTCTGCCCAATGGTTTTTCAATACAATGTGTCTTTTCGGAAGGTATTGTCCATACATCAAATTCCACATTAATCTTACTCTCTTTTCTTTTTCTACAACGGTTGTCCAATATTTACTAAACTTTAAGTTTAAAAATTTTGAACGTTCATCCGAACAAAACTCAGACATCTTAGAATTTGAATACGATTTAACGCTTTCGATTTCTTTATTCGAATTGATTGATCTGTTTCGAAGAAATGAATAGGAAATTAAATTATTACGTGAAAAAGATACAATTAATAAATATTTTCCATTATAAGGCATAATAAGATGATGAAAACTATTATTAAATTAATCTAATGTTAGAAAATCCTACCAAAGTGAATCAATCAAAAAATATAGATTCGAAAAAACCGCGGTATATCGAAACAGCGTTAAGCGGGGTGTTAATGTATTGTTGAAATCATACGCTGCTTAATATTGGAAAAAAGCATGAAGAATTTACCTTATCAAGAAAATTTCAGATTTGTAGCAATCAAATACACGTGCCCTTCTAGTTATGAACATAATTCGTATGTAAGTTTTTTTCGAAATCGAGTTGTTCGTAACTCGGCGACTACTCTTATTTTGGCTTTAAAAGTAATAAAATAACTTTATTTACTGTATATTTTAATATACATCATAATTAGGACAATCAAAAGTTTCTTATTTTGCAGATTTTAATGAAAAGTTCCGAATGTAAAGCGAGGAATTTTTGGTATAATTGCTGCCGTCTTGAAATGTTGCTGTAATATGTTAATTAACAATGTAATTTTACATCATATTTATTGCTAAAGCATTTTGTTATTATATAAATTAAAATTATTGAAGAGTGTTTGAAATTTCGTGAAATCTAAAAATGAAATCATACATTCACAAGTACGAAGATTTGTGACTAGAGAGTTCTTAAATAGAGGGGAGTCTGTACTGTAATTCAAATGTACAGATTTAATTAAGAAAAAATATCTGAAGAGAAAAGTATTAATAATAATCATGTTTCTAAATTAAAGATTTTTTTGGCTACTGATCGTTTTCTCTCGTTCAAAACAGAAGATGATGAAGAATTAATTTCCGGATCTCATATTTCCAGCTTGTTGAATACCATCTATCAAATACCTATGATCGTCCTACTTGTACCTATGTGTAATGAGGACACCTATGGTTGTCCTCACCATAGGTGTGGGCAATTGGTATCAGAGATTAATTACATCACATATATTGGAAAGCAGCGTAAAAACGCACAGAAAACAGATATAGACTATTCTGATAAAAAATGTTATTTTTTACAGTTACATAAAATAACACACTTCTATTGAATTAAACTCCTAATAATAATAATTTATTTATTTATTTACCAAAGTTTGTAGAGTCCCTATATATATATATATAGCATGCTGCATTTCTTTGCATCACCAGATGCCGCCAAATCAGCCATTTTATATCCTATTAGATGGGGGAGTTCGCAGTCTTTCTGGTTACTTTTTAAGAACGTGCGTTGTTATAGTGTTGTAAGTTATTCTAATCGAACAGATAAGTGTCATAAGTTTGTCATAAGTTCTTTTCATGGCTGCAAGGTAAAAAGAAATTAGCGATAAAAAGAAATGGTTACGAAATATTAGAAGAAAAACTTTTCCAAACACGATCTTCGTTTGCCAGGTAAGCAACTGCTGTATTTATAAATTAGAAAAGAAATATGATATTATAGTATACTTTTCTTAAAGTTACCCGTGATTATCGATTAGCAGGAGGATATAAAATGGAGGCTGAATGCGGTATTCTGTCTATCTAGGACTCTAGTAGTTTACATACATCAGGACAGTCCCAGTGCTAAAACTGACAAGCATCACTCAAAAACAGAACCAAAACAAATTAAGTGAAAAAAGATTTTTAATATTCATGAATATCATTATAACTTTTTCCTGCACAATCAAGAAATGATGAATCAGTTTTGCTGATTCGATATCTATGAAGATGAATAAATTCGGTAACATTGCAAACATTGCAAAGCCTGGAAAAAATGGTACCGATCGATAAGGGGTTCGAGACACGCAAAATATACCTAATGATCTAGATAGGGATCAAACATTAAAGGCTAACGAGATATACTCGCATCTAGATAGCATAACTAGCAGATCACAGGAACTAAACGCGTCGCGCTGCAAACTATAGCGAAGCGAAGCACAGCATCAAACCACATGCACTGTGAAACTTTCAGTCTCTATATCTAGTTAACGTTTGACCTTTGACTAATACTATATTAAGAACATTTTGCATATCTCGACCCCTCGATCGTTACCATTTTTCCGGGCTTTGCAATATATGCAATTCTACCAAGAGGAATATATACTGATGCTATATTTAATGCGAAAAATAATACAAGTGTGGAACCAAAGCCTTAAAATCTCTTTCGATTTAATTCTGAAGCATGTCTTAGTAAAGTTTACATTTTGTTTGATACTATGTTAATTATTATTTTGCTATATTATTAATTAACATTATTTAAATAAAATTAACTTTACAATAAAATAAAAAATTGGTTTAAAGGTTTCTAAAGAAAAAATCTATATAACTAATAGCAATTTTAACATACTTTTAAAGAATGATTAAAAACATTAAGAAACTGTAGAATTGGAAAATAGTCGAGTTCGATTAAGATGAAAGAATTCTTGGCAGTTTCTCTGGTGATACGAAACCTCTCTTAATTTTAATAGCCCGGAAAACACCGAATGTAATGTATTGTCAACTTGCAAAAACAGCGACAGATTATCAAAAAGAAATAAATTTAAATGAGGAAACATAGTCAAAATATTTTACCTTAAATGGAAATTTTTTATTAATATAGAAGAAACCACCCATCGATAGACTCAATGAAACTTTTCCAAATCTTTTCATGAAATCTAAAATCTGATTAAATAATAATCATTGATTTATAATTCATAATTGAGCATTTAATTAATATACATACTTTCAGTTTCTTTTTCAGTTTTAGATGGGATTCTGCAAACTGATTACATCTTGAAAACCATTCACCATCTGAAAGATAATAAATAAATAAATAAATGAATAAACTTTACATACTGCAGAAAATTTAATATGGCGAAGCCTACATTAAAGGCGAAAGAACAGAATAAGCAAGCATAGATAATACAAATGAAGGTAAAAATAATGCCCAATCCTAAGATGGCATATCTAAATTCCTCTCTCGTATCCACGAACAGATAAATATAATAGATAACACTAGTGCTAAAAGTGATGTTAATATAAGTTGCCATCAATGAATAGCCTAGTTTATTATTAATCTGTTCCAGAACATCCCATAATTTTCCATGTTGAATTATTACTCTTTCCAGTTTGTATTCCAGGTTTTCGTCATCTCTTCTTATCAGAGATGAATCGCGCAAAGTTTGATCGTACATTTTTCCAAGCTCCCAAAAAGTACGGCAGATAATATTAAAAAATTACCATATACACCAATAACATATTCTGATACAAAAGAAATTTCCATACAACAGAAAAGAGCTTTACCACAAAACTTTTCTTTTTTTTTCAGAACCGGATAGAAAAGCAAATATATCAGGATATAGCAACAAAGAGTAACGAAAATAATCAATAAAGATACCAGCAATGACAAAATTCTATTACGGTGGAAATTTTCTTTTATTTTATTTTCTTCAAAATTATTTGGCATTCTTAAGTTATTCAAATTCAGTTTTCTTGTTTTAAAGAAGCTGAAAATGAATGCGACATAGTAAATATAAATTGTTATTGCTATTTTAGATATGGTACATTCCATCACAAAAAGATCCAGAAATGGAATCACAAAAGTCCACAGAAATGGAATGTACCATGTCCATTTCTGTGGACATGGTACATTCCATCACAAAAAGAATTATCACCAAAACTTACATTCATCAAACACATAATGCATTGACACCACAAAATTAACTCTACGAATTGAATATATATCTTTTTTAATTTGTTTCCATAAATAGATTGGTTATTTCGATAATCACAGGGTATAGAAGCCTCAAAACCGTATATTAGGGCCATTGACATAAAGGGTTTGAAATAGCAATTTAAGCAAATGCCATCATGTACACTGGACAACATGATTTTTCTCCTTTACCTGCAACTTTCAGACTGCTTTTAAATTCTAATAACGAAAAAGTTTATGACTTAAGTATACGTTCGTTTAAATTTACATATAATGGTTATGGATGTATATACACTGATGATGCAGGAATATAAAAGAAAAATGTATCCATTAAGAAGGACTGTATAGTGTAAACAGAATAGATAATGTCGATGACGAAATTCTGAATGCTATAAACGTCAGGAATTGGCCGGATTGGCCGCGTGGAAACGCTTCAGCTTCCCACTCTGGAGCACCCGGGTTCGAGTCTGGGGTCTCACCCCTTGAAAATATTTATCATGGGGTACAGGCCCGGCCTGTCAACTCTGGAGCACCCGGGTTCGAGTCTGGGGTCCCACCCCTTGAAAATATTTATCATGGGGTACAGGCCCGGCCTGTCGATCCCAGTCCTCCACAATCCGGCTGACCCCTCCGCAGGGATGGGCAGCCGGTGAAAGGGCATGGTTCGCCCCGCCATTGAGTACTCTTAATGAGTGGAAAGTGGCGTCATCTGTTGACAAAAAAACGTCAGGAATTAAAAGCAAGGATACTTAAAATTTGATAAAATATTCAGATTGGTTGTGAGTATTGCACAGTCATTCTAATCAATAATGTAATCGATAAAATTTTGGGGTTGAACCATCACTAAATTAATCAGTTATAATTAATTTGTTAGATTTTAATTTTATTTTCTTATTTGATCGATTCGCGAGTAGGCTAAGCAAGAAATGTATTTCTGGAGGAGTAAAAAAATCTTCCTTAAAAATTTTTTACTTCTTCGGTTTATATAATATTTATACGAGATATTTGTTAGATTGGTTGACCTAATAGGTTGTCATTCCTAAATATTTTTTTTAATTTTTGCATATCTGAATAAGAGAATATCTTTAAAAGATATTTATAAGGCAGTAACCGATATCTTTATTGTGTTATATATTGTGAAGACAGTGCTTAGATTCTTTCATTATTTGTGCTACTATTTTTGAAATTATTGTATTTTTTTCACCAATGCAAAATGAAAAGAGAAAGCATCTTTCCCTAAAAAATTTAGTATTATTATTTATCCCTGTATAAACAATTTGAACTGATAATGACGTGATGAACAATTACAAAAAAATTTTTTTACTGAATTTTTCAAATAATAAAACATAAAAGAATATAAAAATTTTTAACGATTGTTGCTTGGTTTACAGCGATACATTATATGTATCTCTGTAAACCAAGTAACCATGTATCATAAAAGAGATTTATTAAAATTCCGCATTTTATTAACTTTACGTAATTGAGGAAAGTTAACTGCCATTGTGCACTCAAGGTAAATTATATAACTGAGAGTAATTACTTGTACGATACATGGAAATGCTGTAACGTAAGACAAATTTTCATCAATTTGGCGAGTTTTATGAGGAACACCACGCAATTTTTGGAAACATGTTAATAGAATTTTATTAGCATAATTTATTATAACGTATGACATATTTTTATTCTATAGAACAAATTATTTTGCTTTATATTTGCAGTAGACAGTATTTGTTGATCATTAGTAAAAGAAATCTCTTTCAGTTATATAACTTAAATGCACATGCACTTAAGATTTTTAATATCCATATAAAATTAATAAAATGTGGAATGGCAATATGTTCTTTGTTAATAGTTTCGTCGTTGGATAAAACGATAAAAGTAATTTATGTTTCTTGTAGTAAAATTAGTGAACAGAAGATAAAAGTTTTCCTCATCAATAAAGATTAGTGAAGAGAAAAAAATTCACTTCCTGGTATTATATATCTATATGTACAAAATGAAAATGCAACGTTCATATGTCTTTCTTGCTGTCTGTCAGTTATGTATTTTCGTGTGATATGTCTGTCTTTATTGCTTTCCTGGAGATCAAACTCTATAGAGCACTGTTTTGGAAACTGTGGGGTGCTATTGCAAAGGGGGCATGCAAGAATTAACAAAAACATCATTTTTGAGACAAAAAATAAAAAATAAATTCAAATTGATGTAAAAAATAAATCACCCAAAGGGTTATAAATACAATATAAATATTCATGTACCCAGAAACTTTTTACTGTAGCTGTTGTAAAGACAAAATATCGATCTCGTTTAGTGATTGAAAAAGATTGTGATATCTTTGATCACACCGTAGATTTGAGAGAATTTTTGCGGAAAAACAAACCCAGCCATCCGATTAAATATTATGCTGCATTAAACTTATGTTTATTTTTCGTTTTTTTTGTAAGATTTGTTTAATTCTATTAAAAATTATTACACTATGATAAATAAATATATTTTTTATGCGTAAGAACTTTACTTATATAGAATATGGTATATTGTTTTCTATTATTAAACTGTGATTAGAAAGTATTTATAAAATTAGACTGTTATGAAAATGAGGGAGTGTATCAAGTTTTTATGAAAAAAGGAGGTGCGAACACAAAGTTTGGAAACCACTGCCTTAAGCAATCTAGAATTTTTAAAAGCATCATTTGAGGCCTTAAATTTTCTTTTCAAATTCGAAATTTTCTTAACATCAAATTATTATCTTGTAAGAGAACGAAGAGGAACATGGTTATGGTTATGATTGTTGTGTATATTTAGCAACATGATATTTATTTGTAAACTTTAGAAAAGAATGGATGTTTACATTAATATGCCAACAGTGTGTCATCGATATTATATATAATAGGACACGCTCTCCTCTCTGAGTCTGTGTCTCTAGTCTGTCTGTCGATATAGTCTGTCTTCTCTAGTCTTGTCTTGTCGATTAACCTGGAAAATTACTGATATAATAAAATGATGTTATAATTTTATATAAGAAACGGTGTCTTTATTAAGAGAGCACACAACAAATGGTGCAGTTGACAGGATTGAAGATCAAAAACATTTTATATATTAACTATATTTCCATAGGCACAATAGTTCAGTATTTGCAAATAATTTATAGAACGTAACTATCGCGAATAACAAGAATCAACTGTATATTTTTTGTATGCAGAGGAACATTTTCTTTGCACAATCCCACTTCTGACACCAGTGTAAGGATCCACTGAATTTTTTGCATTTCTTATGATTGTAGGGGCCTCATATACAGTATATGTTGTGTTAAGTAAGTTATGATTTTGTACAGTAATTTACGATCAGGTAAAGCAAGCTTAGAAGAAAATTTCTAAGATGGAGCGTCATATAAATTTTAAGTTGGAACCCTATGATCTGGAAATAGAAGATTTGGAGATTTTAAAGAACGAATTAAATTATATTTTGTCACATTTAAACTGGAAGAAGAATCCAGAAAAGCAGTATTTTTGATGATAATCAAATCTGAACATTTCAAACTAGTTAAAAGCTTATTATTACCAGAAACGGTAGATAGTTTAAAATATGAAGATATATTAAAAGGTTTGGAAGATCACTTTAAACTTGAATTGAATAAAGTAGTAGAAAGATATAAGTTTGTCAAATAAAACAATATGAGTATGAAAGTGTTGATGTGTTGATGTGTTTGTCATTAAGGTTAAGAGAACAAGCTAGTAAATGTGAATTCTCGGGCAGTATGTTGGAAGAAAATTTAACTGACCAATTTGTCGCAGGAATATTCAATGAGACTACTTGAAAAGATTATTAACAGAGACAGACTTGGATATGAATAAGGCAATAAGGATTGCATCTTTGTTAGAATTGGCTAATAAAGAGGCAGAAGAAATGAAATGCACAGCTGTTGTGGATAAAATTTTGAGAAATATTAATTACAAAAGTATTAGATCATCATCAAACAGTTTCAACAAAATATGTCAAATTTGTGATCGTAACAATCACAGTACTAAATATTGTAAATTGAGAGGTAAGAAATGTTTTATTTGTAATCAGACAACACACGTGTCTTATTGTAAAGAAAGGAATCCAAGGACATTCAAAAGTAATTGGAAACATAATAGAAATAAAGAAAAATTAAATAATGATGTGCCATCAGAAAATCTTTGGTTAGTACCCTGAATATAACCGAAAGTTCTCCAAAGCTTGAATTAAATCTAAAAGTGAATAAAGTTTTGCTAATAGGAGAAATAGATACAGGAGTAGATCTCAGTGTTATCTCTCAGAGTTTATATAATAAATATTTTCAACATATGAAACTGTGGCCTTTAGCATGTGTCTTAAAATGTTATGGGGGTAGTGTAATTAATGTTATAGGACAATTATCTGTTAAAGTAGCATATTTAAAAACAAAATATATAGTATTAATTTATGAAGGTTCAACAAGATAAATTTCTAATAGGCAGAAACTGAATTAGATAATTAGGAATAAAAATTGATGCGTTGTTGACAATTGACAATCAAGATATAGATTATCATTAGAGAATATCAGAAATAACATTGCCTAAAATAAGTCCTGTAAAAGAATTTTTGGGAAATATTGAATTAAAACTTGATACAAAGCCAAAAGTTTTTCAAATTTTGGCAAATCCCATTTGCATTAAGATTACTCCAAGATGATGTAATAGAACCTATTAAAAAAGCAGAATGGGCAACACCAATAGTATGTGTCACTAAACCAAATGGTTCTATTAGAATATGTAGAGATTATAAGAGTTCATTAAATCGATATTTAAAAGAAGACAAATATCCATTACCTAGAATTGACACAATTTTAGCATCATTAGATAAGAAGACAGGTTTTACTAAGTTGGACCTAAATAGAGCTTACTATCAAATTTAAATTGATGAAGCATCTTAAAATTTGTTAGTTATTTCAACCCATAGAGGACTATTTTAATATAAAAGACTTCCATTTAGTATAAAAACTGCTTCTTCAAATTTTCAAAGAATGATGGACAAACTTTTCTTCAAATGCCCAAATGTTATTACATACCTTGACGATATTTTAATTGCATCATCAGACATCGAGAGCCATAAAGAAAATCTAAGGAGAGTATTAAAAATATTAAAAGAAAATAATTTAAACATTAAAAAAGAGAAATATGAATTTTTTAAAAGTGAAATTAAAGTTTTAGGATATGTTATAAATGATAAAGGTAACATACCTGACACCAAAAATATCGAAGCTATCGAAAAATGTCCTGTTCTGCATGACACGGTATCCTTAAAAAGTTTTTAGGAATGATCAGTTTCTATGCCAGGTTCATTGACAATCTCGCATCAAGAGCAAATCTCTTATATAGGTTACTTAAAAAAACAAGTGGAAATGGACTGTTGATGAAAAAAATGCGTTTCAAGATTGCAAAAGAGTGTTATTAAATTACCCTTTACTTCTCCACTATTCGTTGAAGTTACCGATAGTGTTGTGAACGATAGTTCCAGTTATGGTATAGGTTGTGTACTCAATCATAAAATAAATGCAGATGAAAAACCAATAATTTTTATATCTAGAACTCTGTCCCCAGCAGTACAAAAATATAGTCAAATTGAAAAAGAAGCACTTGCCATTGTTTGGGCTATAGAGAAATTAAAACAATACTTAATGGGCAGAATTTTCCAAGTAGTCACTGACCATAAAGCGTTAAGGAAAATAAAGCGCTGTCACCAGTAGTAGTAAGTCGAATACATAGATGGGCAGTACAATTACAGAATTTTGAATTTACCATTAGATATGACCAGGAAGAGAAATGATTCTTTCATATTTTCTATCTAGATTACCTTTACCTTCTAAGGAATCTTCATATAAATTTAAAGACAAAGGTTTTAGCGGCTAACGAAACAAGAAAAGATAAACTATTATTGCAGGTATTATCGTTTGTTCAATAGGGAAATGTACCTAATAATCTGACCCCAGAAATAGGATTATATTCTCAAAAGATAGATGAATTAACCATTATCAATGATTGCCTTTATTTTGGTTCTAGAATTATAATTCCCAAAACATGAGACAAACAGTCTTAAAAATAATACAGGAATCTCACATAGGCATTATAAAACTGAAAAATTTAGCAAGATCAACAGAGTGGTGGCCAGGTATTGATGGAGATATTGAAAAAGGAGTTAAAATGTGCACAGCATGTAGTAAAGTAAATCCGGATCTACCACATCAATATATTTCATGGCCATCAATTAAAAAACCATGGGAGAAAGAATCCATATGGATTTTGCTAGTTATAAAGGACGTCATTATTTTGTTGTCATAGATGCATTTTCTAAATGGCCAGAAATTTTTGAGATGAACACACTACCGCTAATCAAGTAAGTAAACTTTTAACATAACTATTCAGTAGATTTGGATTACCTCAAGTGTTGGTTTCTGATAATGGACCACCATTTAATTCTTGGAAATTTAAAACATTTTTAAAAAATAATATGGTAAATCACATTACATCACCGGTCTATCACCCAGCATCAAACGGGACAGCAGAGGCTATGGTTAAAAATCTAAAGTATGCTTTAAGGAAATCCACGTTGCAATATTCTAAAATAGACGCAAGTCTGAATCTTCAGAAATTCTTATACAAATACGACACACACAGATAGGAATGAGACTCTGTCTTATTTATTTTTAAACATAAAGGTTAGGAATGTTCTTACATCCCTTCATCCGGAAATGATTAACAAAAATCTAAATAATAAAGACTTAAAAAGTAAAAATTTAAGAACATTAAAAATAAATGATTAAGTTTGGTTTAAAACTTGGAATAGAAACAAATACAATTGGTGTTTAGGCAGAATAAAGAAAATTTCGGGACAAAATGTTTATTTGGTTCAATGGAAAAATGGTTGCAGAAAAGCTCACTGTAATCATACGAAAATGTCTAAAGAACCTTATAATCAAGAGGATCTTGATTTAGCCTTGATATTAACGAATATAAAAGATAATGAAACGATTGAAAATACTTCTTGAATTAACGACAATTCTGGGAATAATAATGAAAGAAGATACCCGTTTCGAATCTGAACCCAACATTGATTTATTCTCTGTAAGCATAGAGAATAATTGGGTTAGGTTAGGTTAGTTTTATTACGCTGCTATATCCTCATAGGATATTCTGTATCTAGCGGCGGCGATGCTCCCATCACAGGCTGGCCAGCACCCATGATGGGGTCAACCAGATGGAAGGATGTGGGTTCAACAGGCCGGGCCCGGACCCCTCCTGAAAAATTGGAGGTGTGTGACAAAAATTGGAGGTGTGGGTCCCGCATGATGGGGTTAACCGGATGGTTGAAGGATGGGGTTCAACAGGCCATGATGGGGTCAACTGGATAGTTGAAGGATGGGGTTCAATGGGCTGGGCAGGACCCCTCCTGAAAAATTGGAGGTATGGGACCCGGATTTGAACCCGACCCCTCCTGAAAAATTGGAGGTGTGGGACCCGGATTTGAACCCGGATGAGAATAATTGGGAAATTTCAATTATTTTTATTTCTCAAGATTTAATTTGAATTAATAGATTAAAATATAATTTTATGTAATCTCAATAATGACTTCTTGAATTAACGACAATTCTGGGAATAATAATGAAAGAAGATACCCGTTTCGAATACTGAAGCCAACATTGATTTATTCTCCGTAAGCATAGAGAATAATTGGGAAATTTCAACTATTTTTATTTCTCAAGATTTAATTTGAATTAATAGATTTAAAAATAATTTTATGTAATCTCAATAACGAAATATTTTCAATTAATAAATGTAAATTTTTAATTGTTAGTGGGGAAGTATGCTCTGTATATTTAACAACGTGTTATATTTACTTGTAAATTTTAGAAAAGAATGGATGTTTACATTAATACGTCGACAGTGTGTAGTCGATATTATATGTAATAGGACGTGTTCTCCTAACGAAATATTTTCAATTAATAAATGTAAATTTTTAATTGTTAGTGGGGAAGTATGCTGTGTATATTTAACAACGTGTTATATTTACTTGTAAACTTTAGAAAAGAATGGATGTTTACATTAATACGTCGACAGTGTGTATTCGATATTATATGTAATAGGACGTGTTCTTCTCTCTGGGTCAGTCTGTCTTCTCTAGTCTTGTCTTGTCTATTAACCTGGAAAATTACTGATATAATAAAGTGATGTTATAATTTTATATAAGAATTTGAGTCTTTATTAAGAGAGCACACAACATTATTATACTAATGTTTCGTTATAAACAGAATTGTATATCCTGTAATAACTTCTGGAAGAATCACATAATATTGATTATTTTTCTATAAGGTAAAGCCCCAGTAATTGACCTTGTAACGATAATTGACCACTTTTCACTAAAACGTGAAAAATAAGCTTCTTTTAACTAATGGTCTTACGAGAGAAGTGCGGTAGATGTGCTACGGCCTCTACCGGCGTGATACTAGTATACTTTTCCTTGAATACGAACGTTTATCGTAACTACGGACGATTAATATTAGTAACGTCAGTCATATTCCTCCATGTTGTAACTTTCTTAACGCTATCGTTAAGAAAAAGTGTGCAGTTCACAGTAAATAATTTCTCAGCTTTTGACCCTTTATGCGTGAAACTTTCACTATTTTAATTGCCATTAAGTTTTATATTCATTAAACACACTGTTTTTCTCATCCCAATATCAAAAATGTATTTGATCGATAGGTCAACTACCGAATCGTATCATTCTGATTATTTTTAGAAGTTGACAGTCATGGTCAATTACTAACACAAATTAATCAAATTTATGTACTAATTATATTATATCTAATTTACATAAAATTACATTAGAAACGCTTACTTTTATAGTATAATGTGTTTTAGTAAATGACCGCATGGCCAACTACTAACCTAACCAGCGGTCAGTTATTGACATCATTTAGTTTCCACTATCTTAAATCAGTACGTAATATTATTAAAATCAGCAAAGTGGTAAAATATACTTACATATGAAATAAACAAGATGAAGAAGAAAGAAGAGAATGAACGATTGAAAAAAGAACGAGCTGCGAAAAAGCAAAGAAATAAGGAAGAAAAGGAAAGAGTTAAAGAACTCAAAGCATGCCAACCGATACGAAAAGTGAAGAAAGTTTTACAATATTCATCTGAGAATTCAGACACTAGCTGTGAAATACCCGATTGTGTAGATAGTAAAGATAACAAGGGGCCTACTGAAGAAAATACATTGGAAAGAAGAGAAATATTAGACAGCAATAAATGGCTAACCGTTAAAAAAGATGTTAATGAACATGTAATATTTTTATATGAAGGTGAATATTTTCCTGGAAGAATCCTTTGTGTTACTTAAATTAAGGCGACTAAATCTTCTATGCAGAAGCATGGGCGATTGTGGAAATGGCTAGAAACTCCTGATGTATTAGATTACGAATAGGAAAATGTACTTTTTCATATTAATCACCCTACCAAAGCGAGCAAAACGCAAAATATTTACTCTGTACCTGAATTAAATTCGATACGGAATTAAATAACTTTATTTTTTATTAACTTTCAGAAATTAACCTCTCTTTATTTGTATTTGCCCTTTTGTTATTTCTCTTATCTGATGAAAATAAACGATATTAAAGTGATTGCTTTTATTGATTTTGGTTCTAGTATAAGTGGTCAACTACTAATTCACAAATGGTCAATTACTAGTTCTCTCATTTTCCAAAACGGTCAACTACAAACTCAGTTATTGACTTTTTTTAAATATTTCCTAATGTGTAATATAACTTTTTAGAAAACAATATGTTGTGAATATGTTATAGGAAGTTCAAAAAGCATCTTCACCCATAGAGACTCTCTATCCGATAAAAATGTAACCAGTTAGTACTGTTTATACACAAAAAAATCTCTTAACTGGTCAACTACTGGTGCTTTTATCTTATGTGGCATAGAATACTTTCGATGCGATTCGTAATAAGAGCAGAAAGCCTATAATGGGCTCTTCATATTTCTGATGGGCTCTTCTCATTTCTGATGGGAAAGTGAAGGTATATGAGCCAGATCGGACTCTTTTTTAAAAATTGGAGGAATAGGATCTGGGACTCGACCCAGAACCTTTAATGTACTGGCGATGAATCCTCCAATGTGGCCAGAATTGTTCGGCCAGCATTTGAGTAACTGTTTCTCGATTAGCGAAATAATTTACTTTATAGATGAGGAAAATTAAGCAGAATCGGTAGATTAATTATTGTGAGCAACAGCACAGCAAGTAATGAAAAAACTGGTTCTAATTATCTAAATAGCATTATCACATAAGCTGTTTTATAAAAAAGATATAAATGTTTTATATTCGTTAAGATAACTCTTCTGCTATAAAGTGTTTTCCTGTGATACGTTATAACACTAACAAGAACAATTTCCGTATAAACATTAAAGAAGCAGAGAATCTACAGTATTTGATATAATCGTTTGGGATAACATTTAATGTGTAAATTGTTGAAGTTGTGGAAACATGTACAATGTAAACTTTTAATCTGTTTTTTTTTTTTAAAGAAGATTTAAGTATACCTCAGGATGAGAATTTCAATTTAGTTAAAACAAAAAAATTATGTAGTTAATAGAAATTTCTAATTTGTATATAGGTAAACACAATAAAAATTGGTAGTTTGTAGAGAAATATATTTCGGAACAAGAATTTACATTAATGAAATAAAATAGAATGATTCAATTCTTGTATTCAGGGTAACGCTAAGGTATACTTAAGTTAAATCTTTATCGTGATTAAAGACATATTTTTCCTTTTTTTCGAAATAGTGAATATCCTTTGAATTAGTGAGTAATATTTGGAACGTATCATAAATACAATTACTTATATAAAGAAAACTTAATAGAAGCATACAATAATAATTATAAAGGTAACCTAGTTCATAATTATGTAAATAATTTAAAAAAATAATAATAAATATAAATGTGGATTTGTTTATTATAAAGGAATGGCAATTTTAAATTTAGTTGAAGAAATACTAGTAAAGAACAATATAAAATTAATTGAAGTGAAAAGTTTTGTGAAAGTTCACATCTTGCAGTAACCGAAGAAGGTCAAAAAAAGACCGAAATGCATTTTACAGTTTGTGAATTTTGTAAATACTTTTAATATTTTATGAGTTACTTGGTAGTTGAATGTATATTTTAATATATTTTTAGAATTTATAAAATTATTGTAAATTTGATTAAATTGTAATTTAGTGAATATTAAATTTATGTTTAACAGTTAAGTATTGTTCCTATTACCTGCATGCACTAAAATTGCAGTGATAAGTAATCTGTTATTAAAAAGGAAACAGATATGGAAATTATTCCAGTATAATCAGATGTATTATTGTTTATATCAATGGATTAATTTATGTTATCATGCGTTAATTTAATGTTAATTTTGTTTTAATGTAACAATAGATGATGCAAATTATTTGAATTTATCATTGATACAGTGTCGATTTCAACTATTGTTGAATCGATACATACGCTGCTTAATGTTGGAAAAAAGCACAAAAAATTTAGCATATCAAGAAAACTACGGGTTTCTACATAATTTATGTTATCATGCGTTAATTTAATGTTAATTTTGTTTTAATGTAACAATAGATGACGCAAATTATTTGAATTTATCATTGATACAGTGTCGATTCCAACTATTGTTGAATCGATACATACGCTGCTTAATGTTGGAAAAAGCACAAAAAGTTTAACATATCAAGAAAACTACGGGTTTCTACTAGTAACCAAGTACGGATGCCCTTGTATTTATGAATATAATTCGTATGTAGGTTTTTTTCGTAAGGCGGAGTCGAGTAAGTGCAGATTGGTGTTTGCAAAGTTGGACTTTAAACGCAAGTGTTTTAACCTACTTTATAAATATTTAATAGGGTGGTTAACAATTTCATTGCTCAGCAATTACCATATAACTCTTCCTTGAAAATTTTAAATTTGCTACAAAATCATACAAAATGTCTGCTACTGTATACTTAACCCGAAGCGGGGTAAGAGTGTAAGTGCAAGTTAAAAAAGCTTTGAAGATTATTTACGCACGCTAATTATTAAGAATATAATTATGTACAGATCTGTTATAAAATGCTTTTTACCGCATAAAGATAAAGAAATAGTATAATTCAAAACCAAAACTCCTACAAGGTTATAAAATGCTTTTTACCGCATAAAGATAAAGAAATAGTATAATTCAAAACCAAAACTCAAATTATAGAGAAGAATACAATAGAATCCAAGCTTCTATTACCAAGCTTTATGCCAAATTTAGAAAGGATATGTGGAAAGAAATGTGCAGAGATTTAAATCCTAGTTGCCCAGATTCCAATCTCTGGAAAATAATTAAACGCATGGAACAAGTTACTGATCGATACACTAAGTCTAATATCATTGAGCATTGTGATGGAACACCTACTATCAATGATCTTCAAGCAGCTAATTTACTTGGAGTCCATTATAGCTATGCAAACAAATTGCAGTATACTAATAGAAACAAAAAAGTGGATAAGAAAGCTAGAGATATTATTCATAAGTGTAAAAATAAAAATTGCTCAAATCTTCTCTTCCAAAAACCTTCTGAACAATTATGCTCTGGAAAATCTAAACCCAAACAAATCACCAGGACCTGACAACATTTTTGACACTTCCTACAAATCTTAGTGTTAAAGGTAAAGAAAGGTTCCTAGACATAATCAATATATCTTGGAACATTGGAAAACTTCCATAGGATTGGAAAACTGCAACAATTATACCTATTTTGAAGCCTAAGTAGAGCACTGAACCACAAAAATTGGAAAACTTCCATAGGATTGGAAAACTGCAACAATTATACCTATTTTGAAGCCTAATAAGTAGAGCACTGAACCACAACACTATCGCCCTATTACCCTGACAAGCATTTCTTGTAAAATCACTGAAAGAAATTACATCACCACTTGTTACAAGAAGGTATTCATATCCAAAAACAAAGTGGTTTCAAGCAGGGGCATAGTATTATCGACCAATCCTTTATTTTACTCAAAAGGTTAAAAATAATCCAAAATACTAAAAGTAAAAGCTTTTCTACTAAAAGTACTATTGCTGCTTTCATAGATCTAACTCAAGGTTTTGATAGTTTGGCATAATAAACTTCTTATTAAACTCTTCTTTGAATTTGATTTAGAGGATAAAGTCAATCCTTTATTTTACTCAAAAGGTTAAAAATAATCCAAAATACTAAAAGTAAAAGCTTTCCTACTAAAAGTACTATTGCTGCTTTCATAGATCTAACTCAAGATTTTGATAGTTTGGTATAATAACTTCTTATTAAACTCTTCTTTGAATTTGATTTAGAGGGTAAAGCCTTGGCTTGGATCTCCAATTTCTTGAAACATCGATGAATCAGAATTGAATTTAATAAAAACTACTCCAAAAGTTTCCAAATCTCTCAAGGGGTTTCTCACGGCTCTGTACTCAGCCCCTCTCTCTTTGCACTTTATTTAAACGGCATAGAAATAGAAACATGTCTGAAACAGAATTCTGAAATTGCTCTTTTTGCAAATGACATTATCTTATGGAATAGCAATAAGATCATCTTCAAAGCAGAAAAACACTGAATTCTGAAATTGCTCTTTTTGCAAATGACATTATCTTATGGAATAGCAATAAGATCATATTCAAAGCAGAAAAACACTTAAATAAATCTCTTGAAGATATTGAAAATTTTGCAACTAATCATCAAATTTCTATTAACATCCAAAAATCTGAAGCCTCAGTTTTCACCACTAATTGAAAACATTTTAACTATAAACCAAAATTACAGATCAATAACCAAATTCTTAGATTCAACAAGCATCTTAAATACTTAGGTTTTACTCTTGATCCAGAATCTGTTGGGATTCCTATATTTGAGATGCACCGCAGACCGGATTTAACAACTTATTCAAATGTAACAGGAATAGACAGGCTTCTCGCTTCTGATGTAAATTGTGAGATGCGCTTGCGCTGCAGACAGGATTCAAGTTTTTTTCCACCCACATATAAAAGAGAGTCAGATTTAAAAGAATGCTTTATTTATGCAACAATGTCCGGTTGTGATACTGATATATACAGTTAGTTACAAGTATAGTGGATGTGAAAAGTGATTTTTAGAGATAAAGTATTATAAAAGAGAGTCAGATTTAAAAGAATGCTTTATTTATGCAACAATGTCCGGTTGTGATAGTGATATATACAGTTAGTTACAAGTATAGTGGATGTGGAAAGTGATTTTTAGAGATAAAGTATTAGGCCTATTTGTTATACACTTAACATTGTAAATTCAATCAATGATGTTTTCAACCGCCTTTATTTTTTAAGTTTAATCGAGATTTTCTAGACAACTGTTAAAACGATTTCATTAGAACTTTATGCTATATATCTTCAACGATTTCTAGCATGTGCATAGATAAAGCGGACAGGGAGTACTTCCCGCGAGATAAAGTATTATTTGTTATACACTTAACATTGTAAATTCAATCAATGATGTTTTCAACCGCCTTTATTTTTTAAGTTTAATCGAGATTTTCTAGACAACTGTTAAAACGATTTCATTAGAACTTTATGCTATATATCTTCAACGATTTCTAGCATGGGCATAGATAAAGCGGACAGGGAGTACTTCCCGCCTCGAGGTCGCAAGATTCAAAATATGTTCCAAAATAAAACGAATTCACTTTTTTAAAATTTTTCCTATATTTTCTTCAATTTGTTTTAAAATTTATTCTGTGATTCTCAAATTCTTTCAAAAGTTTTAGTCCGTGTCCAAAATAAAGGCAAATTTCGGGTGGAAATACGCTGAGTTTTACCAAAGATTTTCGTACTAAATTATCTTTATTTAAACAATTTTTTTCGAAAATTTTAGTCAGTGACTCTCAATTTCAACAGTTTTTAACCCCCACCCAAAAGCGGTGTTATAAGTTTGAAACCTCATTCTGTGGCATCGTAGCTGCCAACGGATGAACCGAATTTAATGCGGTTTGTTTTGTTTAAATGCTGTTTTAACCGGGATTGTTCTTAGCTATATTGACGATATTCACTTCATGCGTCAGGATTTTTTATAAAGCTTACTTTTAATTATTAAATAAAGTTTTGTACGCGCTATTATACCCATTATTTCTTGCATGCACAGCAGATTCTCTCATCCAAGCGGGACCTGCATTATCCCTCCCTAACAAAAAAGCTATCTAAGCCTTATGACTCTCAAATTCAACAGTTTTTAACCCCCACCCAAAAGCGGTGTTATAAGTTTGAAACCTCATTCTGTGGCATCGTAGCTGCCAAATGGATGAACCGAATTTAATGCGGTTTGTTTTGTTTAAATGCTGTTTTACCCGGGATTGTTCTTAGCTATATTGACGATATTCACTTCATGCGTCAGGATTTTTTATAAAGCTTACTTTTAATTATTAAATAAAGTTTTGTACGCGCTATTATACCCATTATTTCTTGCATGCACAGCAGATTCTCTGATCCAAGCGGGACCCTCCCTAACAAAAAAGCTATCTAAGCCCTAATTCTAGATAATTAGCTATGCGTTCGAAAAATTTTAAACCGAGTCAAATCACACCTTTTGTCTTTTATATTCCTAGCGTTTAGGTTTGGTCGCTATGCTGTGCACATTTAAAGGGAATCCCTCCTAATTGACCTTAGAAGAGAAGAACAAACTGCCCTTTCGAGACTTGAAACTGGCCATTTAAAAAATATGAAATTCATCAAAGGGGAAAAAACTTTTGAGATCTGCCCCAACTATACCACTGGTAGGGCAAGCTCTGAACACATTCTTGAATACCTCATCTTTACCAGCAACGATATCCTAGGAGACCCTGAGAGAGTAATTTCTAAACTATATACTACTAACATCATGGAGTTAATTTAATTAGATCAGGATAAGACAGATAGGTTGTTTCGTTTTAGAATTATCCTTTGTTAAACAAACAAGGATTGGACTCTGAAATATGTCAGGCGTATTGTGAAATAAAACAAAGATATAAAGTGATATATGTACACAAATTGTTTAGTAACAACTTCTGTAGGGTAGAGCGGGGCTAGTTGAGCAGTGGGGCAAGTTGGGCAATGTCTTTTTCTCAGAAATACAAACACATACAGGAACGAACATGCATAAATAAAGGAAATTTTATAGAGAGGTGACGTATTAACCCCCT
>AYEL01060149.1:0-46667 GCA_000484575.1 Olivierus martensii | reverse complement strand
ATTAGATATATATATATATATATAATATTAAAGTATTATGATGTATATCAGTGGTTCTAAACCTAGGGTGCGTGCGCCCTTGGGGATGCGAGAGAGGTTTGAACGGGTGGGGCTATGAAGACGCGAGTTGCGTAAAGTTTTCCGAGAGTGAGCGAAAGCGAGAATTCTAGTTTCTCGCTTTCGCTCGCTCTCAGCAAACTTTTCGGTGGGGCTATGAAGACGCGAGTTGCGTAAAGTTTTCCGAGAGTGAGCGAAAGCGAGAAAACTAGTTTCTCGCTTTCGATCGCTCTCAGCAAACTTTCCCTCTCTCTCATAGCTATCTCTAAAACTGTCATCAGTAGCGTGAACTGTGTTTACGACTAAACAGAATGGATAGACGTAGACGACTACTGCTAATAAAAAATATCATTCTTAAGGTTGTATATTGATTTCTCGGTTTCTATGCTCAATTAATCGTTTATCCAAATTTCGAGATAAGCCAACACACAATTAATGTTTCTTTCAAATGCGATTGTTGTTGCTTATTAAAGGCATCTATGTTGGAAATGAAAGTGAGATAGGAAAGATTGCCCAGGCGCACAATATAGGGAGAAGTCGAAAGCCGCGAGAAATATCAAACCGCATTGGATGTAAGCCGGAAGTGTTTTCTCGCTCTCGCTCGTAAGATTTCTCAGCTTTCGCTCGTGTGCAGAGTTGCAGTCTATCAGAATGACAAAGCCAGAAATCTCTGTTTCTTTCAAATGCGATTGTTCTTGCTTATTAAAGGCATCCATGTTGGAAATGAAAGTGGGATAGGAAAGATTGCCCAGGCGCACAATATAGGGAGAAGCCGAAAGCCGTGTGCAGAGTTGCAGTCTATCAGAATGACAAAGTCAGAAATCTGTCTTTCGCTGTTAAATTCGCATCTGCATAGCCGCACCCTAAATTTTGGATGGAAACTATCGCCTGTAAGAAACTAGCTAACGTTACGTTGACTTTTGAGACCTACACTCTCTACCTTTGCCTCAGCGCATCGCACTTACCAACAAAAGCAATAAAAAAAAAAAAAAAACTGATTGATACGCGCACTTATATGCCTACTCTGAGTAGAAATGTTAACGGTGTATTAATCAACATCAATCGGTATTAATCAACGAAAATAAGCAATAATTTGCAACAACGCAGCAATTAAAATTGAAGTATTGTTTAGAATGTATATGTAAATTTATTTTTATGTTTTCTAATGAAAAATTATCTTGAAATAGATGTAATTTATTAAATAAAGAAATATAAATACATTTTTCAAGGGGATGCGAGAAACGCAGCAATTAAAATTGAAGTATTGTTTAGAATGTATATGTAAATTTATTTGTATGTTTTCTAATGAAAAATTATCTTGAAATAGATGTAATTTCTTAAATAAAGAAATATAAATACATTTTTCAAGGGGGTGCGAGAACAATATACCATATTCTTATAAATAAAGTTATTACACATAAAAATATATATACAGTATTTATTATAGGGTAATAATTTTTCATACAATTAAACAATTCTTACTAAAATACGACAAATAGAACATATACAGTATTTAATGTGATGGGTGGGCTTGTTTTTCGGCAGAAATTCTCTCAAATAGGGGTGTTATCGAAGATATCGTAATTCTTTTTTAAATCACTAAACGAGATCGATATTTTGTCTTTAAAACAGTTACAGCAGAAAACTTCTGAGTAAACTACATGAATATTTGTACTGTATTTGTAAATCTTTGGCTGATTCATTTTTTTTACATCAATTTGAATTAATTTTTTGTTTATTTATCTCAGAAAAGATGTTTGTGTTAACTCTTGCACGACCCCTTGCTATAGACTTGGCGTCACACAGTTTGGAAAATATCATTTTGATCTATCGGGACAGCGAGAGACAGACACGTCATACGAAAATACATAATTGACAGACCTCAAGAAAGACAGACACTTTGTATTTGCATTCTATACATATAGGTATATAAAACCAGGCAGTGAATTTTTTCTTTTAATGTAGTATCTTTATTGAGGAGGAAGACTTTTATCTCCATTTTACTAATTTTATTATACGAAACACAAATTAATTTGATCGTTTTATCCAGTCACGAAACTATAAAAATAGATATTTATTAAAATTCCCTATTTTATTAATACTGATTTTATGGACAATAAAAATCTTAGCAAGGATGTGCTGTTAAATAACTGAGAGAGATTTCTTCTACTTAGGATCAACAAATACTGTCTACTGAAAATATAAAATAAATAATTTCTTCTCCAGAATAAAATTACGTCATATGCTTTATAAATTATGATAATAAAATTTGATTGCCATATGTTTCCAAAAATTGCGTGGTGGTCCTTATAAAACTCGCCACATTGATGAAACTTTGTCTTACGTTCCACCATTTCGACGTGTTGTAGAAGAAATCTCTCTCAGTTATATAATTTACCTTGAGTGTACATCGCTCCTTAACTATCCTCAATTACGTAAAGTTAATAAAATGCGGAATTTTAATAAATCCATTTTATGATTGTTTTCGTTTTCGGATAAATCTAATTTATATCTGATGTCATAAAATCAGTAAACAGGAGATTAAAGATATTTTCATCAATTAAAAGCTGCTTCAGTAAGACAAAACAAAATGCGAATTTTTCATACAGAATTTCACTGACCAATATATTACTTAATGTACAGATGTTAGATTTCATATAACATATTCCTATAAACCATGCAACAATCGTTCAAAAATTCTTATATTCATTTATATTCATTAAATCAGTAAACAGGAGATTAAAGATATTTTCATCAATTAAAAGCTGCTTCAGTAAGACAGAACAAAATGCGAATTTTTCATACAGAATTTCACTGACCAATATATTGCTTAATGTACAGATGTTAGATTTCATTTAACATATTCCTATAAACCAAGCAACAATCGTTCAAAAATTCTTATATTCATTTATATTCATTTTTTTGGAAAATTCAGTAAAAAAAATTTTTTTACTGAATTTCCCAAAAAAATACCCCTTTCTAATCAGGGAAATTACTAAGGCGCGGGGCCAGTTCCAACAACGGGCTGCACCCACACACTTCTAGAAGAGGACCTGATAGTGAAGGACAGGGATCGCTAGGCCGGGCCCAGCATCCCGAAAAACTTTTCAGGAGATTTTCCACATCTGGGACGCCAACTCGAATCCTTTGCCATGCCATATATGAAATGGCAAGTTTGCCACTCGGCCATGTCATATATTATGATACATTAATTTGATTTTAGCGAAAGGCAATTGCACATGTTTGTTTTGATTAGCGTTATCGGACATATTTCAACAGACGACAGTGATCTTTCAGATCGGTGACACAAAATAAGTGCTGTTCTTCAAGACTTATATATTTTTGAGGGAAATTTTCTCCCTTAAATTACAAAAAAGTATAAATAGGTACATACTATATTTTGGGATAGCCAAATACAATAAACAAATTTAAAACAATTCTTCTGTGACGGACGTTTGTAAGGATGCGCTAACAGGCTTGTTAAAGATTGACTTGTTGTATTATAACTTATTTTAAAAAATGTCAGTACTTATGGATATTTGAATATATAAAATTTTAATGAAAATTCTAGTTTTTTACAAAAGTATTATTTTTAACGCTAAATAGAAAACTAGACATTGATAGCGAGAACTAAATTTAAAAAAATGTTTAATTAAAAGCAATCATGCAACGATTACAGATAATTATACTAAATTCACTTAATACATAGTGTTTTCAATAATTCTATCTATGTCACTCGAATCTCAATTCAAAATATAATTAAAAAAAAAATGTAAATGTGATGTGGCCCGAAATAATCTTACAAGCTTATTAAATTGCCATTCAATTAAATGAGTTTGACACGCTTGCTCCAGGTGATTCAATAAATATTATATATAAATATTAAATGAACTGAAACAGTAAAACTTTTGTAAGTGAGATTTTTACTCATCCAGAAATATATTTCTTGTTTACTCGCGAATCGAACAAATAAGCAAAATATAATTAAAATCGAACAAATTAATCATAACAGACTAATTCAGGGTACTCGATCAACTTCATAATTTTATCGACCACATTATTGATTATAGTGGCTCTACAATACTCACAACCAACCTAAATATTTTATCATATTTTAAGTATCCTTGCTTTTAATTCCTGTCGTTTAGTATTCATAATTTCGTCATCGACATTACTCTGTTTACCCTTTAAATTCCTTCTTAATGGATATACTTCTCTTTTATGTTACTCAACATCAGTGTATATACATCCATAACCATTATACGTAAATTTAAACGAAGGTATACTTAAGTCACAAAATTTTTGTTACTAGAATTTAAAAGCAGTCTGAAAGTTACGGGTAAAGGAGAAAAATCATGTCCATCGTACGTGACGGCATTTGCTTAAATTGCTATTTCAGACCCTTTTTGACAATGGCTCTGATATACGGTTTTGAGCCTTGTATACCCTGTAATTGTCAACATAACCAATCTATTTTAGGAAGCAAATTAAAAAAGATATATATTCAATTCGTAGAGTTAATTTTGTGGTGGCATTGCATTATGTGTTTGATGAATATAAGTTTTGGCGATAATGCTCTTTGTAATGGACTATTCCGTGTGGAAAAAAATTCCTTCATATTTAAAATAGCCATAACAATTTATAATAGTTACGTCGCATTCATTTTCAGCTTCTTTAAAAGGAGAAAACTGAATTTCAATAACTTAAGAATGGCGAATAATTTTGAAGAAAATAAAATAAAGGAAATTTCAACCTTCATAGAATTGTGTCATTGCTGGTATCTTTATTGATTATTTTCGTTTCGTTTTGTTTTTATATCGTGGTCTATTTCGTTATCTCTGAGGTTCTGAAAAAAGAAGAAGAAAAGTTTGCTGGTGAAGCTCTTTTCTGTTGTATGGAACTTAGTTTTGTATCAGAATATATTATTGGTGTATATGGTAATTTTTTAATACTATTGGCCGTACTTTTATGGGACCTTGGAAAACTGTACGATCAAACTTTGCGAGATGTATCTCTGATTAGAAGAGACCACGAAAGCCTCGAATACAAACTGGAAAAAGTAATGATTCTACATGGAAATTTATGGGATGTTCTGGAACAGATAAATAATAAACTGCACTATCCATTGATGGCAACACATATTATCATCACTTATAGCAGTAGTGTTAGCTATTATCTTTATCTGTTTATGGATACGAGTGAGGAATTTAGATATGCCATCTTAGTATTGAGCATTATTTTTACTTTCATTTGTATTATCTATGCTTGCAAAATTCTGTTCTTTCGCCTTTAATGTAGGCTTCTCCATCTTAGTATTGATCATTATTTTTACTTTCATTTGTATTATCTATGCTTGCATATTCTGTTCTTTCGCCTTTAATGTAGGCTTCTGGATATTAAATTTTCTGTAGAATGTAAAAGTTTATTTATTTATCTATTTATTGCCTTTCAGATGGTGAATGGTTTTCAAGATGTAAGACAGTTTGCAGAATCCCAGCTAAAACTGAAAAAGAAACTGAAAGTATGTATATTAATTAAAAATGCTCAATTATGTATCATAAATTAATAATTATTATTTAATCAGATTTTAGATTTCATGAAAAGATTTGGAAAGGTTTCATTGAGTCTATCGATGGGTAGTTTCTTCTCTGTTAATAAAAAGTTTCCCATTAAGGTAAGAAATATTTTGACTATGCTTTCCTCATTTAAATTTATATTTTGAAAATCTATGGATATCTTTGCAGATTGCCAGTACATTACATTCGGTATTTTCCGGGCTATTAAAGTTAAGAGAAGTTTGGCATCACCAGAGAAACTGCCAAGAATTCTTTTATCTTAATCGAACTCGACTACTTTCCAATTCTACAGTTTATTAATGTCTTTAGTTAGTCTTTATAATTTATGTTTAAACTGCTGTTAATGATATGGATTTTTTTCTTTAGAAACTTTTAACCAATTTTTAATTTTGTTATATAGTTAAATTTATTTATTTAAATAATGTTAATTAAATTTTGTTAATACAGCAAAATAATAATTAATATAATTTTCATAGGGATTTAACTGAATAGAAGTGTGTTATTTCATATACTATATAAAATAATATTTTGTATGGAAATGGTCTATAACCAGCAGTGTTATTCAGCCGGTTCGCACCGGTCCGCTCGAAGCTGTTATTAATTTTTAGTTCTTTAATTTATGTAATTTTGTTAATATTGTTTCTATCTTCTACAATTCTCTATTAATCGTAAATAAATATATTTTGTAACTGTCTTCAAGAACTCCCGGACATCAGTGAGTCCGAGAGATCGAGAATTCATTTAAGAGATCTGGTTATTTAATTATTTCAACATCACCATTGTCTATAACTGTGCGGTTTTTCGCTGGTTTATAATATATATGGTGTAGTCGGTGTCTAACACGAACAGCTCACAGTATAAAAATCCTGCAATATCACTCATAAATTTCTGTAAAATAAAGCATTATCTAAATAAATGGGCGAATGGTGAGGTCAACCATTACTTGGTAGATGGTTTTCGACAAGCTGGAATATGAGATCCGGAAATTGAATCCTCGTCATCTTCAGTTTTAAATGACAGAAAACGACAACTAGCCAAAAATCTTTAAGTTAGAAGCGCAATTGCTATTATTTTTTTTCTCTTCGGATATTTTCTTAAGTATATCTGCAAGATATAAATTACAGTACAGACGTTCCTCTAGTGTAGAATTTTCTAGATCTAACTTTAATTTTCTGTTATTATTTTTTTCCTCT
Source organism: Olivierus martensii (assembly GCA_000484575.1). Taxonomy (NCBI): domain Eukaryota; kingdom Metazoa; phylum Arthropoda; class Arachnida; order Scorpiones; family Buthidae; genus Olivierus; species Olivierus martensii. The sequence continues at coordinate 39,841 of AYEL01060149.1, read as the reverse complement.
TCGGATATTTTCTTAACTATATCTGCAAAATATAATTTACAGTGCTGACGTACCTCTAGTTCAAAACTTTCTAGTCATAAACATTGGTACTTGCGAATGTATAATTTCATTTTCAATTTTCACTATATTTCAAAAACTTTCGATAATTTTAAGTAATATATTAGCAAAATGCTTTAGCAAGAGATACGATGTAAAATTATATAGATAATGAACATGTTATGGCAATATTTCAAGATGGCAGCAACTACACAAAATATTCTTCGCTTTACATTCGGAACTTTTCATTAAAGTGTCTAAAATAAGAAACTTTTATTTCGTTCAGTTATGAAATATGTTATTGCATTTGCATATTTATTTCAATCTTTTGCAAATTAAATAAATTTGCACATTTGAAAATACAATTAAACTTTTTACAAATACAGTCGGACCTCCATATATCGAAATTGAAGATGTCTTAGAAAATTTTCGATATATAGAAACCTGAATTTTCTTTAATGTAGTATAGTAGTTAAGTGATATTTTTTCCGTATCGCCTTTTTCGCGGCCCCATGACAGCGGCGATGGTGGCTCCCGGTTGTAAAACTCCAACTTAAATGATTTGAGAAAATATACAAATGAATATTTTTAATGTTTAAAAATATATATACAGTATATTAATGTATTAAAAGTCTACTGCATGTAATAGATAAATGAAAAATAAGATGGACATTTATTAAACAAAATAAATTAGAATATTGTATTTTATTATCAGATGTAAAGTAATTTCGAATATCCTGCTGAAGTAATTTCAATGCAGATTCCTCATAAAAATGTTCGCATTTATTGAGCGACTCAAAAATATTGTCGGGCAGATTTTCTGCAATCTTATTTCTTTTTTGGAAGGTCTATTTCATTTACACAATTGTCTTTATCTTGATTTTCATTATCTTTTATTGAACTTAAAATGTCCTCATCTGTCGGATATTCTCTTACGATAACGTCTTCATCCAATCTTGATTTTCATTATCTTTTATTGAACTTAAAATGTCCTCATCTGTCGGATATTCTCTTATGATAACGTCTTCATCCAAGTTTAAATATTCCTTAAATTTTGTCATTTATTGTGCCTGTTGACTGTAACTGGTTCCAACATTCCTCAATGTGTGATAGTTGTGCCTGTTGACTGTAACTGATTCCAACATTCCTCAATGTGTGACAGTACATTAACTTCTTCCATAACAGACTTTTCAGAGATGAAGCAGTTCTGTATTGTTATTTCCGCTACGTCATTTTGCCCACTTTTGCTAATTCTGAGATTAATTACATTGTCAATGGGTTGATCGTTTTCAAGAACAAAAATTAGTTTCTTGAGAAATGCATTTTAAGATTTATTATGCCTTGATCCATTGGTTGTAATTTTGACATTGTGTTTGGATCATTGGTTGTAATTTTGACGTTGTGTTTGGAGGAAAAAATACCAGGTTCATAATTAATTTATGAACCTGGTATTTTGTTAATTTTTTTGTTATAGAAGAAGGATGTGCAGGATACTTGTCTACGAAAAGAACAACTTTTCTCGTCTTGTCATTTTTTTATATAAATTCTCAAAAGTCTCACTTGTCATCCATGATTTCTTATTGTATTCATAGTCAACTTCACTCCTTTAAAACATCTTGGCTGCTTGCTTTTACCTATAAGCAAAATTTTAAGTTTTTCTTTTCCAGACATATTGGCACAAAGGACAAGAGTTATTCGTTCCTCGCTATTTTTACCTCCATAGCATTTATCGTCTTTAAAAGTTAGAGTCTTATTTAGTAAACATTTAAAAAAAAGTCCAGTTTCATCCATGTTAAAATCGTTATCAGGCTGATACTCCTGTAAAATTGGTTTTAAAATTGTAGTTTTCCACTGGCTACAATCTGTCTCAGATGCGCATCCACTTTCTTCAGAAATAACTTTTTCTTTGATTCCGTGACTCTCCTTAAATTTGTCTAACCATCCAGAACTTGCTTGGAACTTCTCATGTCCTAAATTCTGTGCATATTCCATTGCCTTTTCCTTTATGAGTGGTCCTGAGACAGGCATGTTTCTATCTCTCACCATTTTCAGCCATTTCAACACTGCTTCGTCCGCGTCATCGTACTTACATGTCCTTAATCGTTTTCTGTCAGCTCTTGCAACTTCATGACTTTTTAAAACAGATTCTCGATTCTTTAGTATTGTTGACACTGTACTTTGTGGAATCCCGACTTTCTGCGCAACATCTTTTTTCTCACTCCACAGTCCACATCTTTTAGCAAGTTCCACTTTTTCTGCAACACTCAACGACTTTCTCTTTGACATGGTAAACATTTTAGTAACGACTTTCTCTTTGACATGGTAAACGTTTTAGTAGAGCTGAACAAAGACTAACTAAAATCTCTCGGTTCAGTTTTGCTTTTGGTTTTAAGCCAATTAACACAAGTAACATACAAAACCGAAAGCGAAACAAGCCCTAGAACTTTACAATAACTCCTCTACAATACAAACCGACATATCCATTTTGTTTATTTGTCGGCTTTTTCTAGCCAGACACAATCTAGACTCCTTACCTTATCCATTTCCCTCGCCTCTGAAATTAAAAATTTCGATATATAGAAACAAATTTCAATGGAAATTTCACGGGACTAACAAAAAACTTTGATATACGGAGAATTTCGATATATAGAAGTGTGTATAGAAGTTGGAATGGTTCTTTGCTTTTTTTACATTTCGCTTTTAATTTTGGCCCAGAACGGCCCCTTAGTACGCTATTTCAGTGGAAAGGGGCAATCAAAATTTAGCCACCAAGCTTACCATACAAAAGAAGAAAGATATATAGAAGTTCGATATATGGAGGTCCGACTGTATACTGTATATTTTACGTATAAGAAGTTTGCTTATACAGAATATGGTATATTGTTTTCTAGTATTAAATTGTAAGTAGAAGGTATTTATAAAATTAGACTGTTATGATATTGATGGGAGAAAGTCGATAAAATAAATTCAATTTTAGAAATGCTTGGCTGGCCGCAAGCGGCCCGCGGGCTGCGTGTTGCTCATCCCTGGTCTAACGGATGTGTATAGCTTGGAGTGTATGCATGATTAAAAATATTTTCTATTTTTTCTATTAAAAATAGTATGTTTATTATCTAGTAAATAACATCATCATCAATTAGTAATAATAATAATGATAATAATTTTACCACTGTGTGTCATTATTATGTATTTGAACTCTTGAGATTATTGAATATAATATAGACATTATTCTTCAATGAATAAATTTATGTAAAGTATAATGTACACTTTCAATCACTAACGAATTTAGAAGTAAATAATTATTGAACTTCGCTTATACATCTTAAATATATCTCATTAGAATGAACTGTGTTAAATTTTGAAACAAATAAATATACAGGTATAATCGAGTATTTAATTAGAAGTGCAGATATTAAAAGTCTAGCAGTACGTCCATTACCATTGGCGAATGAATGTATACAATATGCAAAAACTTAACTAAAAATTGGATGTAACTTCATAACAATTTTTTGTTGTAATCCTTAATTCCTTAACTTCTGAAAACAGTTTGTTTAAATGTTCTTCAATAATCTGACTTCGAAAAAGGAATTTCCACATATTTAGTGGACATTCTAATCTATAACCTGAAAAATAGTAATAAAAAAATAAAATCACCACTATTAAAATTGAGAAGAGTGCGTTTCCGAATTATAAAAATTATTTAAACTTACAGCAGTAATACTTTTTTTATTCAGGCAATTTTTTAAAATCAGAATTGTAAATATATATTATTTAAACTTTTTATATCTTTCATTAATATTGCAATCTACTAAATTATCGCATAATATAAAATTTTTTAATTATAATATATATATAGTATTTTAAACAGTTATACGTATGAATTTTTTCTTATACTGACCTTTAATATTTCTTTGTATATCTAGCAGAATTATAAAAACATAAATAATTTATTTACAAATAAAGGTGTTTAATCGAAATCATCTGTAAGTAATATTTTCTCATATTTCTTAGTACTTGGTTAATCAAATGCAGATGTGTGTATTCGAGTCCTAACAAGTCTTTGTACTTTGTTAATTTTTAGATATATCCAGCTGAAGAAAAAACTTTTTAGTGATCTGTACCTTAAGCGTATTTATACATTTTACAATCAACTATCAAAACTATAAAATCACTTAATTTTTTCAATTATCGTTTTTGGTAACAAATTTATTGTAATTTTAAAAATCAGAATTGTAAGTATTTTATTTTTATTTAAAACTTTACTTTCTTCATATTTACTAACTTTATAATTTAACTTTAATAATTTTAACTTGATTTTTTTGTAATAATAATCAATTATTTTGAAAATATAAAGTGGTAACTGGCCGCAAGCGGCTCGCGGGCCGCGTTTTGCTCATCCCTGCTCTAGAGGATGTGAGTGGATAGTTGACCCACAAATAACTACCATAAGCAAAGGATGAAAATATTTTAAGGTTAATAATACAATACTGTAACATTTTTTTATTTATTATTTTTTCTTTTACATAGTCTTTCTTTAGGCCTAGTGCTATTTCATACTTAATAAATGATAGTATAAAGATTACTTTTATATACATTGACAAATGAAAAAAAAACTAGGATTTGCTTTATGCTGATATTTGCTTTACAGAGATCTGAAATGCAACCCACCCTCTTAGCAGGTATGCCTGTATTGTGTTCATAAATTGCAAATTTTAAAGTACTTTGTTTCCATGTCCCTTGTATTATTAAATATTATTATTATTAAAATTAAGATGTTGCTTATGATTAAAAACTGAATCTCATTTATTTTAAAAAGACTATATACATTGGATATATTTTATATTTAGACCTATGAAAGTTTGAAAAAATTTGATATATACATATATTCAAGGACTGAAATCTAAGATTTTATATATATATAGCTTATTAAGATTTGTTTATCATATACAGTAGATTCCGCTTAATTGGGACTTGTTGGGAAATTCCATTTTGACCCAATTAAGCGACTGCCCCAATTAAACAAATTAATAATAAATTTTAAAATAAAATACATAATACGTAGATAAATAAATAATTAGGTAAAAAATATAATAATTAGGTACCTATTTTAATGCTTTATTAAAATGGATACCTAATTATTAGTTTTTTAGCAATCTCCTCTGACTTCGCCTTCAACATTGGGCTGCTGATAATCATGCCTCACCCATTAACTATAGAAAACTATTTGATCTAATACTACTTCGACTTCTGAATTCTTTCCATCACACTTTCTTTTGAATGTTCCTAGAATTTCTTTCTGTAATGCTCACTCCATACGCAGTTGATTTTCTTGTAGAAAATGTGCTATAGTAGATTTTGGTACGTCAGTTATATCAGCGAGTCTACGATGGCTTGTATTAAATGGCTGGCTTTTAATTTAATCCAGAAAAGCAATTTTACTTGAAAAGTGTAAAATTATTTCTTGGCATCTTGGCAAAGATTAAAAAATTTTAAATAAAATCGACACTGTAAATGAATATTGCTAGTATATAGTAATGGTAGATTCTTAAGCAGACACTGATTGACTTACTTTCAAAAAATCCCTAAAATATGTTAAAAATTGTTAAATTCCTTTTCTGCTACTGTCCCAATTAAGCAAACTGTTGTCCCAATTAAGTTAAATTATGTATTAGTTTATTAGTTTGGTTTCTGTTCTTTGAGATTTGGCCCAAAAAGTGGCTGCCTCAATTAACCGGTGGCCCAATTAAGCGGAATCAACTGTATATAATTTACACATGCTTATCTACCAGTATAATATAATATCATATTTTGAGTACCTTCATCAGATATCAATTGTGCAATTCATATTTCATATGAAAACAAAAAATTTCAAATATATTGAAGATAATTTATAAAAGATAATAAATTTTGCAATAGAATTTTAATAATGTAAATATTAATTTAGGTAACTTGAAATTTTGTAAATTTCGAGTTACCTAAATTATTTCAATACTTAATCTAGTTCAGCAGACTGTTGCTTTCTTACTTAATGAATGACTTTTTGTGATATGTTTATTTGAAGTATATCTAATTCATAATTATTTTTCAATTCTAAATCAATCAGAATGAGGATGATTAAATCCATTTTGTGAAATAGTTAAATAGTTTTTCATAAGGTTAAAGAATCTCATCATTTATAGCTGCCATTATTAAATCCAGTGATATTATGTTGAAAAATATAGTAATATTTTGAAGTAATAATTATTTAAATCTATGATATTTATTATGTGTTCTATTAGCTAGAAAAAAAATTTCATTGGAAAATTAGTTTCATCAGCTAAAATGAGCAAGCTTGTAATTCCAATATGTTAAATATTTATCTGCTGTTTTTTTTTTTTAAACATTTTTCATTTTTGTATGAAGATTTAACATAATGAAACTATTGATTTCACATTTTTGATATGATATTAAAAATAATAATAAATAACTAATAAAATCTAACATGTACATGAGACATGAAAGAAATAATAGTAATTTAAATATTGATACATAATTTTTCAGAATATCAAAAGTTAGACATTTTAATTTTTTATTTTCATTCTCATTGATTTAGAATAAATTAGTTCAAGATAGGCTAACAATAATGCATCAAAAAATAACTTAATAAATTCTGCCTCTGATGTTGAATAATTTTTCATCTTAGATTTATGGAAATATTGATTTGATTACCAGTATATTGGTATAATCAAATTATCAAAACAAAATCTATTTTAGTTCAGAATAAAAATAGAATAATTAAGTATTTTGAATATAAAATTTATAATAGCATTTATATACTTATAACTGCAGTTTTTTTAATAGCTCCAAGACCAATTAGAATGTATGCAGATGGAATATATGACTTATTTCATCAAGGTCATGCAAGACAATTATTGCAAGCAAAAAATGCCTTTCCTAATGCTTGTATTTATTTAATAGTTGGTGGTAAGTTTATTTTTCATTTTTTTTTTTATATAAATTTAAATATGAGAAACATTGGACAGTTTAAGATGTAGAATTTTCAGAAACTTTTTATCAGAATAATTATATTTTGTAAATGAAAATCCAAGAAATTAAACATTTAAGCAAAAATAGATAAGAATAAAAATCATTGAATTTTTTATATAATAAACCAATAAGATCTGCATTCTAAGTTTCTTCTATTTATGAAGAAATTAGCCACTCAGTGAATGGATCTGTTGAGCTTTAAAATGATTTAAGCTTTGATTTTAGGATAATGATGTCTATTATCAACAATATTCATATTGTCTTTTCAAGATTGTCAAGTTCTGTTTGTATCTATTATATGATTCCAAACAAATATGTAAGAATTGGAATGGCTTGTTTTTATTGCTTTTATGATGTTTTTTCATTCAAGTATAATTTTAAGATTCTATTTAATACATTCACATTGGTGGTGCAACAACATATAGTTGTTGGAAATTTTGTATTGTGAGTATGGACATCATCAATGATATGTCAATAGTAGTTGTTTTAAAATCAATTATAAATATTTTTGCCTGTCATCAACAGACTGCATTTTTTTCTTAACCATAATTTGAATAAAATCTTGCATATAAAAAGTATACTCATCAAGATGGACTGTATTCAATTTTTGTTTGTAAATACATTTTTATTTTATTTATAAAATAATATATATATATATATATGTATGTATGTATTTATTTATTTATTTGTATATGTGTATACACCATGAGATAAAGTTTATTTTATTATATATATATATATATGTACATCCTTGTTCTATTGGAAATATTATATATTTCTGAAACTAGTAACATGCATAACTCAAAAACCCCAAATTTTCAGTTGCATCATTGTTCTTCCAGAACAGTGATATATGATAAACTTGTAATTAGTCTGTATTGAACAGAATTTTTAATATTTGTATTTTTAGGCTCATATATTGAGATATATATATGATTACTGAATAATGGCATTGTTTCTGATGAATTCTATAAAATGTTAAGCAATGTAAGGGTAAATTCAAATGAAGGTTTTTATATCAGTAATTTTTAATGTTATTTATTCGTAACATTTCCAATTATTATTTTATGTATTACTTGAGAAATTTCTTATGGAATTATATTTATATAGCTCATTTGTGATAATTGTGATATTCTGTATTCTTATACATTGTTATTTGCATTTGCATTGTATATCATGTCCTGCAAAATTCTAGAGATGACAATAATGCTTTAATAATTACTGAGTTGAGATTGGTGCAGTTAATTGTTGATTCTTATTTAAATTTTTATAAAATGTTTTCTTGCTATTTGTGAATAAATTTTTTTTTCTTTCTTTTTTATATTTCTTATACCATCATAAATGTTTTGAATAACTGCTGATTTTTAGAGTATCAATATGTAAGAATTCAAAATTCCCCATCCTTAAGCCTGGTTTTACAATATCCTGTTAAAATTTCAGTTAGCTTTAACTACTGGTAATCTGTTTTATAATTGTTAAATAAATGCTAATTGGTAATTACTGACATTAAACTACCAATTAGCATTTACCAAACAATTGTAAAACATTACTGGTGGTTAAAGCTAAAAGGAACTTTAAGACTCAGTTTTACAATGTTTCATTAATGTTATATTTATTAATCTAAAAATAGCAATAAAAAGCAAAAATAGCAATAAAATAAGAAAATATATTTAACAAACTTTAGGTGCACAATAGACCAATGTTGGTCGCAGTGCTTGGGCTGAAACAGCCCCTCCCTATTCTACTACTACTAGTACTACTACTACTACTAACAAACTTTATATCTTTACTAATTTAAAAATTTGTTTCATTTTTAAATACAGTGTTTCCGCTTAATTGGGACACGTCGGGCCAAGCCATTTTGTCCCAATTAAGCGGCTGTTCCAATTAAACGAAGTATTGATAAATTTTAAAATAAAATATGTAATTTGTATTGTAAATAAATAATAGGTAAAAAAAATAATAATTAGGTACCTATTTTAATGATTTATTAAAATAGGTACATAATTATTAGTTTTTTACCGATCTCTGTCTTCAACACTGGACCGCTGATATTCACGCCTCGCCCGCTAACTATAGAAATCCGTTGATCTAATGCTTCTTCGACTTTTGAATCCTTTCCATCACGCTTTCTTTTCGATGTTCCTGGAATTTCTTTCTGTAATGCCCACTCCTTACGCAGTTGATTTTCTTTTTGTAGGAGACGCGTCTATGGTAGATTTTGATTTATTTCAGCGAGTCTATGATGGCTTGTATTAAATGGCTGGCTTTTAATTTTATTCAGCCAAACAATTTTACTTGAGTGTAAAATTCTTTCTTGACATCTTGGCAAAGATTAGTGTATGTATGTCTAGCCATACTTTCGAAAAATCCCTAAAATATATCAAAAATTGAAAATTCCTTGTCGCAATTAAGCGAAAAGTTGTCCCAATTAAGTGTTTAAATTTTGTATTGGTTTATTACTTTTCGTTCTTTGAGATTTGTCCCAATTACGCGGCTGTCCCAATTAACTGGTGTCCCAATTAAGCAGAATCCACTGTAAACACTAAAAAAAATCTAGAATATAGAAACAAGCAACTTATCTATTAGCATTTCATTGAAAACTAGGAAATGAATAGGGCCATACAATTAACAAAAATAATACATCCTGTGGCCATCATATGTAAAGATATGTAAATTACATCTTATAACATAATGAACATAAAGCTATATAATTTTGTTTTCCTACCTTATTGTGCCAAAGACCATGTTTCAATTATATAAAAAAACATTCATTTGTTGCAGAAATCTTTGTCTAAAGATTACTGTATTGTTATCTTATGTTGTTAATGATATTTTTTCTGTGAACACAATTACTTCTCTGACCATTTTTAAACTATCTATCATTGCTAATTTTCTCTTTCAGTACTATTAACTCTGAAAATTTGTATTAATGATTTTATAGATTTATAGAGAACTTTAATTATTATTATGTATTATTGAGCTGTTATACTCGTATATTATTTGTTAGTGAAAAAATAAATTGAATAATAGTTCTTTAGTATGGATGTATTCATCTAAATTTAACTAATATCTTTTTCATAATTTTATCATTTAGAGATTTTGTTTATCCAATTATATAGATATTTATGGAATAATCGTCCAATGACTAAATATTCATAATCATCTATTAAAAGGGTCCCTTGATAATTATTGATTAACTTCTCAGTACAACAGTCAGATAAGTGGATCAGATATAGACAACTCAATCACTTCATCACAAATGTATTCTATAGCATAATACATGTTTTGTTGTATATGTTTAGTGCATATTTCTTTTTTTTTATATAAAGAACATATTATTAATATATTTTAATAATTACTTAATTGAATAAAAAAAATTTTAATAATTTTTTAATTATTTTATATATATTTCATATTATATAAAATATATAAATATATTTCATATATTTTTCTTTGAAGATGAAATTGTCATATTGGTTTTTATATCTGTGCTTAAATTTTCTCATGTATTTTTGTTTTTGACCTTTGCATCGAATTAACATCACTGGATACTTTCCATTAAATAATTGCTATATATTGTTAAATGTATTTTTCTTTTAGATATTCATATATTGTGTGTTTAAAATGTTTGATTTAAATTTTTGATAGTATTTTGTTTTGGAATCAACTGTGTTTATATGAAATCTGAATTGTCACATTGTATTAATTGTGTAATTGTTGATTTCATATTGTAACTGATCCAAGATTTTTTCTTTTTTTATTTATATGTTATTCTGCACTTTCCTTTATTGGTTCCAGCTTATTGTATCAGATATTTCTTTATTTATTAACATTACATATTTTCCAGTTCTTTTTGTAAAAAATTGCCTCTACTAATAAAACTATTGGGGTCTGATCATGGGAGTGATTCTTTAAGTAGATACATTGTCACTAAAAGATAAACCTTAAAACCCTCAAGTTTCAATTGAGGACAAGATGAAACAGATTCTTAATACAATAAGAACATAATACCATTATTCATAGACATTTTGTACATCAGGATCAGATATACGTTTTGGATGTTTTAACATCCCTCATCAGTCTGTTGGTATACAATTGCTATTTTAAAAACTAAATTTAACATTAAATATAAAATGACAAATAATTTTTCAACAAATCATCAAAAATTAATAACAATTGGTATTACTAACCTCAAAAAGGTCAAAACACTAATAAACTTCCAGTTTGCTAGAACCCATACATAGAGATTTTTCCACAGAGATAAATTTGTGAAATTTACACAAACTGTAGCACTAAGATAATTTTTAAAGAAATAGCAATAATTTTAATTATAATAATTATTGATTATGGCTGAATGACCATTTGTAATAAGAATTGAAATTGAAGTTCTTATTAAGATTTTGCAAAATTTGTTCTTTCATAAGATAACAGAAGAGTAAGGAGACATTATACTCCATTACAGTATTTTTTATTTTAAATTATTCTGATACTGAGAGTAGCAATAAGGAAATAAATAAGGTCATCCTTATTTATATAATTTCTGAATTTAAAGTCGTCATGTTTTTGTATTTATGATTTTGATATGTTCTAAAAATTTCTGTCCATGATTATTGTTTTCTATATGGAGGACTCTAATATTTTTTTGATTAATGCTGCAGTTATGATTTTCATATGTAAATGTAATAGAGAAGTAATGTAATTTTGTCTGATTGCTGCTTCATGTTCTTTAATTTTAATTTTTCTTTGAGTTTCACCAATTTATTTATATATATAGGATCATTACAAGAACAATGGATGCTATAAACAAATCATTTAGATTTATTGTTTGAAACTTGAGGGTTTTAAAGTTCATCTTTTAATGACAATTTATCTATTATTGTAGTCTTTTTGATCATCATATTTTTCATTCAAGACTCTATCTAAACTTTGTATATTAATAAGTGCATTCTGTGTCATGCTCAAGGCAATACACAATTTCATAGTGGTTAATAGTATAAAAGACTTTCTAATTTTACATTAAATTCATTAATTTTCATATATTCTATTTAAACTATCCACTTATGATAAGATTTTAGATTGAACTTTAGTATAAAAAAAAATCTGTTATACTAAGTTATTATTTAAGTCAGAAATTTCATACATGCTCTCCTAATAATGGTTTATTATTATAATTATAATCATTAAAATTAATAAGTTATGAAGATCATAAATAAATAGTTTTGCTAATAATATTTTTATAAAATAATGTCAAAGCAATTTTCATTCAAATATTAATAAAAATTATTTTTTATACATAAATTTATTAACTGGCTGAATATTAATTTGATTTTTTACTGCATAATTAATATTTATTATTTGCAATTTTTAAATCTTTTATATATTTTATTTTTATGCATAGTATGTAGTGATCAATTAACACATAGACACAAAGGAAAAACGGTGATGACTGATGAAGAGAGGTATGAAGCTGTTTGCCATTGCCGATATGTAGATGAAGTAGTTAAAGATGCACCTTGGGTATTAGATGATGAATTTTTGCAGAAACATAAGGTAAATATAATATTTTTAAATGATTAATTTAATAAAAAATATTCAAAATACATTTTTCAACTATATTATATTTACTTACATAATTCTCATTCTTTCATATTTTGAACAGTGAAATATAGATTAAGAATTATTCAAGTTTTATTGTAAATCTAGGAAAAAAATACTCTATTAGACAAATTTAAGATTAAGTTATAAAAAATATCATTAGTAAAAGAATAGAGATGATTTTTATAGTCAAACTTCTGAAATAAAATTCTATAATAAGACATGTTTATTTAGATATTCTGCCATCTTATAATTTAAATACTTTGTACATTTACAGTGCATTTTTTCTAGTTTTCCACTTGTATTATGAGATAATTTGAAATTGTAATTGACATTTATAGAACAGTTTTATTACTGATTTAAACAAAATACTGCAAAAAATATATTTTTCTAGACAATAATGTATATTTTATAGGAACATGCAAGATTAAATTTTCTATTAAATGTATAAATATAATATACAGAAAGTATTTTTTTTTCTTTATTTATGTCATACAATGCTATATAATGTTCTTTAATGATTTTTTGTATAGCTAGCTGAATCATTAATTTTCAAAAAATAGGTTATTTTTATTAGAATTGTTATAATTTATTTTTAGAAATACAATGAGAATGTACATTAATAAAATTTTTAGATACAAATATTTATTGGTGTTTTAGTTAATGGATATTAATACTGATATTTTGTATTTCTGAAAATAAAATAACAATTGTAAGAAAAATAATTACAAATTGATATTGTTAATCCTTCAGCATGTATAAATTGAATTATTAGATTGAGAAAATTACAAAACTGGATGTGATATCATAAAACTTTATCAAACTAAAGCCTATAATGAAATATTAAATACAAGCACTATATGCAGTAAAGAAAATTTATTTTAAAAAGAAACGTTTTGATCCATATTGGATCCTCCTCAGCTTCTCGTTCTCAGGAGAAGCTGAGGAAGATTCAATATGGATCTAAAACGTTTCTTTTTAGAATAAATTTTCAGTACTGCATATAGTGCTTGTATTTAATATTTCTTGTGTTAGAAGCAGAGTTTAAATTAAAAATGCCTACAATGAAAACAGCTTGGGACTTTTCATTTTATTTTTTCTATAAAGGAATATGTTATATAATTATTTTCCAGACTATAGAACAGGGCTGCCCAACCTTTTTATGACCATGAGCTACATTTTTCAACGGAGCAATATAGCAATCTACCGATATCAAGGGAATAAAAGTACAAAAATAGCAATGTTGTCTATATAACTGAAACTTTAACCTTTTATAAAATAAATTTTAATAATATATTGTTGAAATTTATACTTTCCGAATTTATTTATTTCTTATTCTTCAAGTTTAACAAAAAAAATCTTTTATTCTTGTTTTTATATCATTTCCTACATAATAAATTTTAAATAGCAGTCTTATTTTTTAAGTCCAACTATTGGTTTTCGTTTTATTGACGTTAGATATTGAATTCAATAGATTAAATTCATTAAAATACAGAACATACTATACTGTATATTAGATAGGGAAGTCATAATTTAGAAACATTAACAAGTAAGTATATTTCCATTATCAGTCGAAGATATTTTTGTTTCATTCAAATTTCATTTCATATTAGAAAGAACTGAAGTTTTAATTATTACCATAAATCTTTTAGAAATTCATTATATTAAAAATAAAATTAATAAAATTAAATTTATAGAATAAATAATGTAATATGCATATGAAATCATTATATTCTTAAATTACATAGCTTAATAAAATATTGGATAATCTTCTATAGATTTGCTTATCAATCAAATGAATACAATATTTTTGATTTGTGTAATTAAATGAGAGTCGTGATATAAGTCTGATATAACCTGATATCTATAATCCTTATTTATATTATAAAATAATAATTCTAATTTAATTGTGTGTAATATTTTTCCTATTCTAAATTTTAAAAAAGTAATAAAAGAATTTTATCTGAATTTTTTATTTAAAAAGTACAGTATATAAAAGTACAAATATGTCATATCAAAACTAAAAGTATGTAAATCATACCCCAAATGATTAAATTTTATTTTTATTAAGTTTATTCATTATTTTATAATCTAAATTAAATAGAAAGAATTATAATTAAAATACAATATGGATTATGATTTAATAACATATCAATGCATATGACTGTGAAAGGTTTAATGCAACACTTTTGCAAAAAAATAAAATAAAATATTTGCTATAATCATGAAAAATTGAAAACTATAGTATTAAGTTAGTTATAAATGTCAACATTATGCGTATTTCAATTTGTTCAATAGCTTTAGTGGGCTATACAAAATATTGTAAAACATAAATGATGAGATATAGTCCTTTTTTGTAACAATAGCACAATTCAGATTAAATTACATTTATCTTTTGGAATTAAATATTGATCATTCCTTAATAATAATTGTATTCATTGTTGACAATGAAATGTATCTTATATTATTTCTATCTATTTTTTCGAGTATTTCATTACAGTATATTATAATTTCTTGTTATTTTACATTCTTGAATTTTATTTGATATTAACCGTTATAATAAATTGCAAATTATTAAACGTAAAACAATATATGAACTTAAATTTGTTTTAAAAATTAATTGAATATTTTTAAATTACAATAGTCTGCATAAAATAATTTTGATTGAAATTCTACTAAATATTTTAATGAACAGTAAAGTCAATATTATATTATTATTACAGTATTGAATTTTATTGGTAACTAAATTTTAGATTCATTTTTCATTGAAATACATAAGTATATAAACTAGAGTATATTTGATTATATATATATATACTCTATATCAGGGCTTCCCAACCTTTTTGATGACCGTGAGCTGCTTTTTTCACTGGGGCAATATAGTGATCTACCGATATCCAGAGAATAAAGTACAAAAATAGCAATGTCGTCTATATAATTCAAAGTTTATTAAGTAAAATAAACAATTCTTCATAATATGGAAATATGAAAGTAACTATGGTACATAAACAAAAATTTTAATGCGATATTTGACATTGTGTAGATTTTGCAATTGATTCAAAATTTGCATTATATGATGAAATAGATAAATCTTAAAATTTTTACGAACATATTTTGTTGTGAATATAAGTTCGATTTTAAATCTATAATTTTTGCTCTGCTTATTTTGGAGTCTTTCCGATATTCGTTTCATAATTGGAGAACATTGGTTGAAAATATCTTTCAATACAGTATTTATATGATTTGAAATAATTTAAATTAATTTAGCACCATCTGTTAATTAATAATTAAACAAGAATTTTTTAACTAATTTATCTGAAGAAAAAATTTGCCTCAACCCAGATCGAACTGGGGACCTTTGGACTACTGTCCCAACATCTTACCGCTAGACCACCGAGCAGACTGATTCTTCAGACAGATTATGGTTAAAAAAATTAAATTGGAGAAGTTTCTTTTTTAATAAATTTAACCCTTTTAGTGCCGAACAACGATACTGTTGTCCGGACCTGAATAATATAATAAAGAAAATACATTTGAACAACAAACGCATTTGTCCAACAAACTTTTGTTTATTCATCGAAATAGTCTTCATTTATTGTTTCATAATTTTGATATTTTATCCAAATATATAAACATTATTTAGTGTGTATGCATATTTTCATATTTCTAGACCCATTTTTGCTGTAAACCGTGGACTATAGAAATTCCGTTTAAACAATCGGCCTAATGAGTTCATAGTGCTTATCATGTTTACTCTGTCACTTTAAATATTTGGACATTACAATTAAAGACATAACATTTTCAATTATATTAAACTGTATAATTTTATCAATAATAAACAATATTTTTTCATGAAACAAAACAAAAAAAATATATTTTATTTTTAAGTAATTTTGAATTATACCAAACTATAATTTTATCAACAATAAACAATATTTTTCATTTTTAATTTTTTTGTAATTTTTATCATAATTTTGATATTTTATCCAAATATATAAACATTATTTAGTGTGTATGCATATTTTGAAAGTTGCAGCACTCATAATTTCAAGTCACGAGCTGCCACTTTCTACAAGTCTATAAATTTTGGCACAACCTTCTTGAATCACTCTATATAATGAATAATGTCAAATTCTGTCACTGCATCATAAAAATATTAATTGTGAATATAAAGTTATTTTAAACTTATTAATTAAAAGTTTACCTGTAACTATTTTATCAACTCCTATTGAAACTGCACCTCTGTCAAGTGCCTGCCTTCTGAAAACGCCACAAAATGTACCTAAAATGGTAAAAAATATTTTCATTGCATAAAAGGCTTAACAAAAATTATATATAATTATAAAATTTTTTAAATATTTACTTTTTAATAATTTAACTATTTGAATTTTGCTAATTGTTTTCAAGTTTTAATATTTAAAACTATTTTCTGATATAATGCAATTTGCAATGATTGCATAAACTTTATAATATCAAAATTTTTTATCTTAAGAACTTAGATTCTTAAGAAAAGAAATATGACCAAAGTTTAGTCATATTTAACAAAATTTTAACAATCTTATTGGACCTTTATAAGAAAATTACAGATGAAGAAGTACTTTCAGGCTGGACTGCTTCTCTTCAACTGCATAGAATTCTAAATTCATATGATGTAAAAATACCAGATTTATTTTAATTAAAAATTTTCTTTAATAATTGGTAATTGGTAGACAAAATTATTGAATTAAAATAATTTTAGAGAATTTCATGCATATTAAAATCTTCAAACATAAGATCAGTTTTGTATTTTTTTTATTTTTAATTATTGTAGACACACTCATAAACAGACCAATAGGAGGAATGGGCTTCAATTTTTTTTTTTAAATTAAGTATAAATATAGCCTAAAATAAAAATATATAATAAATAACACTCAATGTTTACATATAATACACAGATATAATTACCATTGTAGTGAATATAAATAAATAGTAATAAACAATATAAATCTGTTAATTTTAAATATTCCAATTACAAACAAAATCAATAGATTTATACATAAGAGAGTTTACAGTAAATATGCATTACTCAAGTTACAAATATAATTCGTATGTAATGTGAGGATTGCGGGGATGTCAACATCAAGGTCAGGGTTTTGGCCATATTTATTCATTGGTACATGAAAGTTCATGATGCTGACGAATAAATATGGCCACACAGTAAGTTTTGTTTGTAATTCAAATTGTTTATAACTCAGATATTGCTATTATTTGGCCCAGAAAAGTATTGAGATACTTTTATACACTGTGTTTTGTAATATATTTCATAATTGGACTAATTAGAAGCTTCTTATTTCACAGATTTGAAGAAGAAATTCTGATTATAAAGCAATGATTTTAGGTGTAATTGCCACCATCTTGAAATACTACTGTAATATGATAACTAATTGTGCAATTTTGCACAATATTGGTTGTTAGTAGCATTTTGCTATCATAATGTATTTAAAATTGTTGAAGTGTTTTTTAAATTTTATAAAAATTTGAAAATGAATTTCACATTCATACGTATGAATGTTTATAATTTGAGAAGGACATATATAATTGCAGTAAAAATCATAAATTACTTTTTACATAAATAAAATTGAAATTTTTACAAAATTTGAATAATTTTTAACTATTAAATTTCTTTATGAAATTCATATTAAAATGCATAGGTACTAATTATGAAATAAAACTAATAATACTATACATAATGCTTTCCAATAAATGGCATTATTGGATTCTTTTTACAAGGGTATTCCATAATCATTGAGACAAAATCAAACCATGAATTTCTTGCATTAAAATAATGAAAAAGTCCTTATAAATATAGGTACAAAATTTCAAATTTAAAAGAAATATGTATATTTTATAGTAGTACTTTTTCAAATATCATGAAGAAAATGTATTTAATTATAGAAATAAATTAAAAAAAAAAATTTGATATTAGAGTCCAAGATGGAAAAATGTAGAAAATATTAAACTACACAGTCAATTTTGTTTTTTTAAATTTATTTCATTGATTAAACACATTTTCTTTACAATTTTTGAAAGAGCACTACTACAAAATGTACATATTTCTCTTAAATGTGGCATTTTGGAGACTATATACTAACAATGTTCATAAAAACTTTTTCATTATTTTGATGCAAGAAATTCATGGTCTCATTTCTGTCCTAACCACTACAAGACACCTTGTATATTTAATATAAATGTTACAATTAACTAATTCCTGATTTTAGCAATAAAATCCACAAGTACAAATATAGCAAACTTCTAATTATTTAATTGCAGATTAACTCCTGTTAATTTACAATCAGATAATCATATATGTGAAATTTTCATTATATTGTTTATTTTAAAGTGAAAATTTCTTGGAGGATTGTTTGATTGATGTTTAATATTAGATTATTGTCATTCTGCCAGTTATTTATAAAGTTTAAGATATTAAATTAGTTTAGAATTAAGCCACTGAATCACACATTTGGTGGTAGCCAATTTTAGAATCTATCATAAGCTGGCCAACATCCATGGTGGGGTAAACTAGAAAGTGGAAGGATGGAGTTCAATAGATTGGACTCACATCACTCTAGAGAAACTGGAAGTGGGACCTGAAACTGAACCCAATCCTCCAAGGTGGTAAGTAACTGCTTTATAATGTGGCCATTTGCCAACAAGACATTAAACAATTCATTTTTATTAATTTTTAATTAGTTTTATATTGTATGCATATCCATATATTAATGACTGTTAAGCTAAAGGTTTTATTTGCATATAACTTAAAAAAATATTTAACTTACTGCAAATTCCTATGTTTGGAATAAAATTTTCCATAACTGTATTGTTTATTTTGATTAAATATGATTTTGGCACAGAAATGCAACTAAAATGTTTTCCCCAAAACTTTAAGAATTATCTGTGAAGGAGAAAATAAAATCCGTTTTTTTTCTCCTATATTTCTTATAGATAATTTTAATTAAAAAATATAAATTTATAAAAAACTTACAATTATTCTTCAATCCTATTTTCTTTACTATTTCATCCATTGTCCAACCATAAAGTTCCTATAAATTCAAAAAAATTAAATAATCTGTGGTTATTAAAATACATATTGAAAATTAATTATTAATGAATTTTCAACACAAATAATATTGTACTATTTAAACATAAAATTAACTTTATCCAGCCAATAGTCATAGAATTATCTATAGTATATTATTATTCAAAATTAATTAGATAATAATTTTATAGACATATAAAATATGTGATATTTATTTAATTATAAACTGATTTTTCATTGTCTAAAAATGTCCAATGATGCAGAATCAGTCTTATTTATAGGGAATTGATATAGCAAATAATAATACTAGCTAATGATTTACAGTATATAGTATTTGTATAATTATTTTATTATTTCTTTGTTAAGGACTCAAAAAAAATCATGTCATATTAACATTAGTTCTAGATATCTAGATTTTTTGCAAAGTTTATTCAATTTGTGATTATCTATGATGTATTTTTTTTTAAAGGAGACATTTTACTAATATATGAATTTTATTGTAAATTTAGAATAAAAATATTTATCAGTTGTAACAAGATATATAAACTGCCTATAACACTAAGATAATAACCAATATAGAGCACTAATGGCAGTAGTGACTTCAAAACGTATTTATTTCGAAGGAACAATTTATGTTCTTTATAAGATAGTGTAAACACTGAAGATGGTCTAGCTGATAGAACGAAAATACTTCGTTCCTTCGAAATAAATACGTTTTGAAGTCACTACTGCCGTTAGTGCTTTATATTGGTTATTAAAAATATTTATTAGCCAAAAACAAGGTAAAAATTATTATTATTCAACCTTCCAAATAAAAACAAATTGCAAAGTTTTATAATGAAAATTCTGTTATTTTGTATTATGATTAATATTTATAATGCATTTTTAACTGAAATATTTTAGTTTCCATATATTATAAATTGCAATTTTAAATTGAAACTTATAAAAATGATTTATTTATTTGTTTTAAATGATCTAAAAACTGCAAAATTTGATCTACAATATTTTCTTTGAAGCTTTAGAAATAATAATGTACAAAAAAGTTCTCTTTATTAAATGTCAAAAATATAGAGATAATGTACTAATTCATGTTTTTCTTTTATATAACACAAAATATTACTTTTTAATTCTATTTTTATAAATAATTCTATTATCATCTATAAAACATATATATAATACATTAACAAAATACATGATCCATGATTTTTTTTTAATGTAAATATGAAAATCCCTAATGTTTCTGATCAAGTTTCTAAAATTTCTAATAGTTCTGACCAGTTAGCAAATATTTGATATTTTTTACTCATGCAGGATATTAATTTTTTACTTCGACAATTAATGTTAGTCAGACTTCCATTCACTCTCATCAGAAGAAATTTCCTTTACACATTTTGAATTTTTATTTATTTAATATGATTAAATATAGATAAATTATTAATTATTTTAAATGCAAAAAAAATTTTTTTTTTAAAATATAGGGTTGTTCAGAAAGTAATTTCGTTTATTCATGGAAATGAATGGCAATCTTTTTATAGTATACCACGCTGTTCAAAAAGTATCGAACCTAATTTTTTATTTTTTCCAGCATAAACCAATAAAGCAAGGAAGATTTTCTTCAGTGTAAGATATAGAAGGGACACGCATGCGCATTCGTGAATTTTTTCCCGCCCGAAGAAAGCGTCAGTTGCTGGTAGTCGGCCAACAAATGAATATGTGTAGTGAGTTTTCGTCAGATTTCAGTGTTTGTGGAATGGTTGGAAAATGACTGAAAAACTTGAGCAGTGATACTGCATCAAATTTTACCAAAAGCTTGGCAATACCCAAGCAGAAACCATTCGCAAGATACAACAGGCTTTCGGAGACGATGCCATGAGCACCTCTCGCATCAAGGAATGGTACAACTGCTTCAAAGAGGGCCGGACATCAGTGGACAGTGAACCACGTTCAGGTAAGCCCTCAACAAGCCGGAATGACAATGTCGTTGAGCAAGTGCGGACTCTGGTCTTGCAGGATCGTCATATCACAGTCCAAGAAATTGCGAACGAGACAAAGGTAAGCACTGGATCAGTGCATTCAAATTTGCACAAGGATTTGGGCATGAGGTGAGTGTCCGCAAAATTTGTACCGAAGCTGCTAACAATGGAGCAGAAGCAATGGCCATTCTGCGCATTTGATTCAGTCTTTCCTCGCCAAACACAACATTCCTGTGGTTCATCAGGCTCCCTACTCACTCGACATGGCTCCATGTGATTTTTGGCTGTTTCCCAAGCTGAAAATGCCGCTAAAAGGGACCCGATTTGAGTCAAGAGAAGACATCATGTGGAATGCGACAGAACAATTGCTCACCATTCCAAAAACTGCATTCCAGAAGTGTTTCCAACAATGGCGGGAGCGCTGGGAGAAGTGTGTGCATTACCAAGGAGACTACTTTGAAGGGGATTAGTGTTTCGGATTTCCAAATCAATAAATGTATTTTTGCCAACCAAAGGTTCAATACTTTTTGAACACACCATGTATAAATATTTTATTTAATTATATATTGACCATTTTGATCCAATATATTTTGCCATCTTTCTTGTAGTAGCATGATTCCATGCTCATAGAATTTCTGTTCTTTGGTTGCAAAAAGCTAAACCAACTGATTTTTAACATGTTCATTTGAACTAAATGTTTTTCCATCTAAAGAATTCTTTAAAGACTGGAACAAATAACAATCGAAGGGTGCCAGATATGGTAAACATGGTGGGTGTGATAACACATTCCATTGAAGCTGTAACAGCTTCTGGGAAGTCATCAAACTTGTATGAAGTCTAGCATTATCATGGTGAAACACTATGCCTTTTCTGTTAATCAATTCTGGCTTCTTCTGTTTAATGGAATCACTCAATTTGTCCAATTGGTGGCAGTACACTTCCAAATTAATTATGGAATTCTCTGGTAGAAGCTCAAAAAAAAATTTCCTTGAAATCCCACCAAAGAGCATCACTTTTTTGATGAATATCGGGTTTTCGAGTGCTTTGAGCCAGTTCATCTCTTCTGCTCCATGATCACTTGCATTCAACTTTGTTGTAAACAATCCATTTTTCATCACCAGTTATGATCTGCTTCAGAAAGAGATCGTTTTCTTCACATTTGAGCAGCAAATCACAGATATCAATGCAATAGAGCAAATCTTTCTTTGAGAACATGTGGAACCCAAAAACAGTCAAAGCCATTTATTAGGGAGTCGGCTATAAGGGAAATTCAGATATAAGGGATTTGAATCGATGTCATCTTTCAGATGTATAAACACGCCTACCAAATTTTGTTTATCTAACACAAGTCTTTCTTGGTGTTGGGATTTTTTTTTCCGTCAGTGTATTATTATGATTAATCTGATTTGCTATTACTTAATAAAAATGGACCGTTTATTTTGAAAGTGATGTAATTCCATTTTTTAAAAAAACTGAAATATTACATTAATTTAGTGTAAACTTTTTATTTATGTAATATTTCATTGTTTTAAAAAAATGGACTTACACCACTTTCAAAATAAACGGTCCAAATGATAAAAGACACAAAGAACGAAAACACTTAGGGATAACCTCACTTTTCTTGTTTCAATAAGAACACAGACCAACCTTTACTTGGTATTGTAAAGTGGAAGTTTAACAAGAGAGTTGATCGGAGGCTTGCGATCGACCAAAAAGCTTGTCGAATTCGACTGGTAGCTCGCGATCGACGGATTGGGCAGCCGTATATGATAACAGCAAATACGAAATTTCGTATTTCAATAAACTCTTCTTATTTTTAAATGTAATTTAAAAAACCTGTTCGTTAAGGTTATTAGTAAAAACTTAGAATTATTATAAGTTTATAATGATTTTATCTGATATCACTTACTACCATTGTGTAAGCCGAAAAATACTACAGTATATTTATCATCGTTTTTTCATTTAGATAACTCAACTCGCTATAAGTATTTAGATCGTTTGATGATAAATATATTTATATATATTACTAAAAATAATTTGTTAAAAATAAATTTGTGCAGTAATTAATTTAAGTACTCCTATGTTTACAATCAAAATCATTTTCAACTGTTTAGTGCATTTAAAATAATTTAAAATATTTTTATTAATTTATAAACATTTTTTTATTATAAAATTTTCTAAAAACTATAATTTCACGATATTGTAGTTAGAGAATATAATTGAATATTTTAAAATATACAAATAATATTTGATCATAAATTTTAAATATAGAAATCCAAAATAATCCAGTTAACTAATAAAAAAAGTATAACAATTTGAAAACAACAAATATCGGTAAGTCATTTTTTGTCTTCCTATTCTTGCAGACACCTCTACATCGTTCAACTGATTTCAGCCAATTTTGTTATATAGTTGTATCGTATATTGTTTATAACTCATTGTAAATTTCATACAATCAAATAAAAATGAAGTAAGGAAGAGTTTACTTCTCCGTAAACACTTCTATTGATTATAGCGTTCAGCTTATTTTGATAAAATTTGATATACAGTATTATCTTAAGTTGCTTAGTCTGTCTGCTGAAAATTTCGACACAGTTTATTTAAAATAGAGTATTTTTAATGACATATGTTAACATATTTTCAATAAACGGTTTTTTTCAAGGAAACTATATTCATCTAAAAATATATTTATTACAAAAAGTCGAATACTGTGTGTATATATATATAAACCAATAAACCAAATACAGTATGCTATCCCAACTTACGCGAACTCGGAGTTACGCGGTTCTTGATTTTTTTCGTTTGGCAACATTGCTGCACGCTATCTTGCTGTGATACGCATTGGACGCGTTTCGCGCGAACTCTACGTGCACGATTACGATTCTACGATCGACGAAAGTTAAGATTGTTTTGTTATACTTTTTCTAAACTCTTAAAAAACTATGTCGTCTAAACGAAGTAATTCTAATTTTCCTGCATCTATTAAGAAAAGGAAAACGATATCTTGGAATATTGTAAACTTAACATTATCAAGGATTTTTATAACAGAATGATAATTTGTGAATTGGCAAAAAAGTTTGAGCTACCAGAATCCACAGTAAGAACAGTCATAAAAGATAACGAATACTCAGCGGTAAAAAATGCTCAATCCTTGAACTCAAGCATAATTCATAAACATCATGGTATTATTGCTGAGACGGAAAAATGCTGAAATTATGGTCTGATAATTAAGTAAAAATGAATAATTTTTTACGGAACTCATTTATTTTTTTAATAATTTGTATTATTTATTATGTATAAAGAACTGCAATTTTATTAAATATTTTTCTTCTAAACTAGTGTTTTTGTTACCTCTTGGTCCTAATTAAACAAAATTTATATGTATTTATATGCAAAGTTGTACCCCGACTTACGCGATTTTCGTCGGTTCCTCTATCGCGTAACTTCGGGGTATTACTATACTGAGAAAATTGGATATTTGTTATACATAATGGGATGTATTTTGTTCTATTACTTTTCAGTTTATTCTCACTATGATTTAATTAATATGTTCGACTGATAATAGTATTAGTTATCCTTTATAAATAAATTCATTTCAATATAGCTAATGAAAATCTTATAAAAAAAATAACAATATCGTAATATGTTTCTTCATTATGAAATCAGTCATATTATCTTAATAATATATAGAAATTTATATTTCTAAAAACTACATCCTTAATTTTTTTATATTATTAAAAATTATAGTGTGTTTTATAAAAATAATAATATCGTAATAAAGAAAAAGATAATATAGGTTATGTCAGTATAGTTTTCTTAATTGCTTATTTATTTTTTAAAATACAGAGTAAATTTTTCTGATCAATATTGTCTCTTATTTCTGTAAAGTTGATGCAAGAAGAATATGAAATTCTTTATTTTAATTTTGTAATATTTAGGCATATTATGTAAATCATGTTATAATATTTGTAAGTTTTTAGATGAGAACCTACTTTTAAAAAAAATTACTATTTTGTTCTTGTCCCTTTGAGATGCACGAAATGATATCACATCCTCATAAGCATTAAGAGTTTGAGTTATATTCAATTAAGAAATATCTGAGAATTTTTTCTTGAGAATGAAAAATAAATTAAAATAGTTAACTAACTGCGATATGTTATTCGATATTAGGTTTTTCTGTAAAGTAATTTTGATTTAAAAATTTTATAATTTGATTCATGTGACTTATATACTATAATTCGAATAACCACGTCTACAATAAAATTAAGAAATTATGGAAAATAATGAAAGCAATATTCCCCTAGAATATTGGCTTAATTATATTGGCAAATGTAAAATTAGCTTCCATTTATTAAATGGATTTTAATAAAATTTGATTATAAGATACTAATACTAAAAGATTTTCTCACGAAATCCAGTCTGATTAAAATGTACCTTGCTTATAGTGCTTTTATAATTTGAGTTATATATAGTAGCAAGTGGTAATATATTGCCTTAATAAAGATTCATTATTGAATATGTTGAAGAGTGTGATCCCAAAATGTGTTCAGTCCATTTTGGTCTTTTTTTGTTTCATGCAAATACATACTTCTATTGAAGTCATCAATCTTATTAAAGGCTGGTTTGTTCCCAAAACCGTGCCAATTGATGTGTATGGGACACTTGAATCCTGCTTTGCTTTTGAAAACTTTCTCAGTCCAGAGAACAGTAATGATGAAAACTTGCTCAGTCCTTTGCACATGCCAGAGCATTTTCCTAATCCTGCCAGCAGGGCAGTAAAAAGCAAACTGCTATTCCTGTTGTGAATAAATTTGTTGTGGGAATTTTGTTGTGTTTATTAAAGGTAAAATTGTTATATTGGTTATTAATTTGCATGTTAGAAGCTATCGAAACGAAATCATAGCATTAAAAATTTAAGTTTCTTGGGACTTATTATTTATTATTAAAAGGAAAGTTATTTTTCTAAATTTTAGTAGTTACTAATTTGGAATGATTAAGTACATATTCTGGGACCTTTCTCATGTGTATAATGTACTCATGGGGAAAGCCCCAGAACTTCCCCATGAAGTAATAAAAGTAAATGTTTGAAGTTCCCCAAGAATACATTGTACTAGTATTGAACATTGATAGGAAAACATCGATGAAACATCAATGTGCCAAATCGCGGATTAGAACAAATTTCAATAATTCTAATTATAACTAATCCTAATGGCTAGCAACTCTGCAACCAGAGTTTGGCCTGAGCTCAGGTCTTTTTCTAAGTTCTAACTTAATACTAATTAACGTCAAAAACACTATCAACACTTCGCGTTAACCGGCAAAACAAAACCAGAAACGAGAACGTACAACTATGAGTAACAAACGAATGTTAGAACTAGTCGGACAAAAAGTGTTAGAAACTTAAATACTAATTGGAATAAATTCTCAAACGAGTTAAATAATAATAAAACTATAAATTTATTAGACTCAAACCACTTACAAAAGTGTTAGCAAATGCTTTATTGATACTAAAATAAAGCAACAAACAAGTATCCAACAAAACTTGTTTAATTCAATTCAAATATCCAAAAATCCAATTAGTTACAAGAAATAAACCTTAAATATTACTTAACTTCAAATACCTCCACCTCCGATACAAACTTCAAACAATAGTCGATCTCTACAAGAACTCAAATGTCACTCGCCAATTTTACGTCTGGATTCAACACCTCTAGTTATCAAACAACACCTCAAAAAACTTGTCGATTGCGTCGATCTTTTATACAGGTGACTTATAATCCCGCACTTCGCTCATTTGCATACTTATACGTAACAAGTTCAAAGTTATTAGCTTACAGAGTAATTCATTCATGTCATCATCTTTACAATTAATTTATATATCGAACAAAACACCGATATGGATCATTCTTATTTTCACATATCAGTTTCAGTGGTAAAATTTATGTAGATAAGATGACATCATTAACCGGGATAGCTCTTCCGGATACGGGTTCCGACTCCGTATCACGTGATTGCCAACTACGACGGAGAAGGTGGAAGTAAGTTAACTTTTAAACTAAAATATAATACGTTAGCATATAGGAAAATAACGATAAATAATAGAGTGCATAATAAAATAAAAATAGGACAGGTGAAAGTCAACTTTCTCACAAATGTTTTTTTTTTACATTGTCAGTAACAGCTGCATTGACATATTCTTCATCTATTTCCATATTTTATCAACTGCTTTAGTTTATTAGCTAGATACTCGCTAGTATACTGTTCTTCCAATATAAAAACATCCAATGCTACATTACATAGTTTATTTTCCTCATCTATAGAGTGGACAGTCAAGTTATTGTAACTGCTCTTCTGGATGTCTGTCCATAAATTAGTTGTTAATAAGCTAAATTTCTATTTGAGCTGTTGTTTGACTATGGCTACCATGTTATTACAGGTAGGCCTCTATTAGTGCGAATAATTGGTTCCACGAATTTCTCGCACTAATTGAATTTGCACTAATCGAAGTATTAACTCTATAGAAAATATGGTAATTCGTTCTTGCTTTGTGAGATTCCGGCCATTAGCTAACTTCACAATGAATAACTACAATAACACTAACTGTTTAAGAAATATTTATTTTTATATTTTACATCATTGTTCATTATCTAAATTAATAGCTTACCAGGAATTGTCTCTCATATCATCATCAAACTAACCGCCAAATCAAAACCAAAATAGCGAATCGAAAGCGGAAGTTAAGTGCTACCTGGCCGCCAATTCTAGGTCGAGAATTGAGTGAATAATCCGATTTGCAATTAAGCATTGCAACTTTATTGAATCAGTAAATTAGTTCCAGATAGAATTAATAAGTGAAGTTAATGAACCAATGAGAAATTTTTAACAAGTTTTCTATTTGTTTATTAGCAGAATACGACACCAAAAGATAAATAAAAACAAATTTTTTCACAAGTTTTATTTTAAATAAAGAAATCAGATAATAAACAAAAGAAAATAAATAATATCGGTAGTACAGCAATATAATAGGCAAATAAATTTGTAAAAATATCTTTATTTAAAAAAATTTAACAAAGAATGCTTTTATGTCACTCAATCACATCCATTTTTTGCTGTAGCGTAATCACTTCTCTTTTTTTCATTTCCTGTTTTATCATCAAAAGTGTTCTTCCTTTTATCCATTTCGATACTTTTTAAAAGAGAAAATTCTGTACTCTACTGTATGTATACGATAGCAAAGCTAAATAATAGTACAGTAATGTTAAATAGTTAACGGCAAAAAGCTCATCTTTCTGATGTTTCACCCCTTCAAAATCGTGTGACCATTCTTGGACTGCTCCTCGTCCGGTTTTAATAACCGAAAATTAACGGTAATTTGTTAATTGACATCAGAAAAGGAGCTTTGTTAGTAAGACTGGTCTGTGCTTAAAACTCGCACTAATCGAATATTTTCTCGCACTAACCGAAAAACGGTATCAATTTTATAAGTCACACTAATCAAATTCGCACTATTTGAAGTCGCACTAATCGAGACTACCTGTATATTTATCAGAAATTAGACTTTTAATCATTGGTTGAGCAGGAATTTTGTACGAAGATGCTATTGTCTTCATGAAATGTTGAAAACCTTCATGATCCAAATACTCAATGGTGTATTATCTTTACACACCATAAATATAAGCGCTTCATTTACCTTATTTTCTGCTGATTTACCTGATTTGAACTTCTCGATACTCTTAAACTTCTCTGAAATATTCTTTGTTTTCCTGGGAGAGGTTGTGATGATGATGCTTTGTCAGTGTCTTGATAACATTTTTCTTTCTTCTGCAAGTCTTTCTGAACTCCAAGAAGTTGTGTATATTTGCTTTCCAGATGACACCTTAAATTCGTGGTATTACCACTATTTTTTAGTTCTTTTGAATAATATATGCAAGTTAACATAATTAATTTTATTTTTAGCAAAATGTTGCCACAGTAAGGTTTTCGGAGGCATAATTACTGATCTACAAAGGTATAAATATTTTTAAATTAAAAAAACCAAAAGTGTTTCAATTATTAATTAAATGATGATGATAAAGTGTCTCACGTGGCAAATATAAGCACTAAATCAATATTGCCAGATGGATTGTTCAATTTACCTAATGCAAAACTAAAAAATTAAATAAAATCATCAATTATAAAAAATTCCATTTATAAAAATATATAATATTACTTAACCCAAATGTCAATTCTACTACATAAACGAAAAAACATTGAACATCGATACCAAAACATCGATGTTCATAAAACATTGACCTCTAAACATCAATGTCTAAAACATCAAACATTGATGTTTTTAAAAAATTGATGTTCGATGTTCAACACTACATTGTACTCATGGGAAAGTTCAAACATTTACTTTTTATTACAGTCAATTCTTGTTATACGCGGTAGTTACATTCTGTAAATTCTTTGCGAATACTGAACCATTGTGCTTATGGGAAATATAGAGTTTTAACAGGTTCCTGTGAACGTTTCTTCTCAATACTTTCATCCTTGCTTTATCTGTGTGTTTTTTGTTTAAAGACACCTTATTCAATGTGTATTACAGTACTATGTACAGTACACTATTATAATTACTGTAATGTTTATTTAATTTTTTAAAACAGTAATTATGTAGTAAATAAAATCTTAGTTTTGATAGGTTGTTGTTTGATGTGACAGCTGACATATTGTCTTCCTGAATTTTATTGAAAAACTGTATCAGCATTGTATGCATTGCTTTTCGTCTCAGATTTTTAAAAATTCCAGTGTAAGGAATAAATGTGCAGGAAGTTTAAACGCATAAATTTGCCTAAATTTGAAGCTGCACTTAAGCATCGAGCCATATTATTCTGTGGGAACTGCAGACGATAAGAATATGCTTTTGGCCTACCTGTGATCTGTGGAGTATGCAATGATAGATAATGAGACTTTTGAGGCAGAACAACAGAGGTTACAAGTAAGAGTAACATTTATAACAGTATTTTCCCAGTCAGCAATAATCCGTGAATAAGTGCGAAAGTGCCGCAAAAATCAAATTTATGGTTACAAATAAATTTTCGGGAATAGTCAAAACTTGAATAGGGAATCCTCGAATATCGAGACCAACTTTTTTCTATATTTCTGTTAACTGTATTTTAATACTTAAATCAAAATAAATTTAATTTTTCCTCTAATGAAAAATCAGTGTAATTGAAAACATGTTCAGTCCTTGGACTTAGCAAGTATCCATTATATTTAGTCATTGTGTATTTAAAAACTAATGACAATTGATTTCGAGATTCTACTGAGAAGTGCATGTATATGAATTAGAAACAGATATCTGGTAGTAGATAATCATTTGCATATGAAATACTTTTTCAATTCATATTTTGCTTCTCCTGAAAATTAATAGAAACGGACTGAATGCATTTTGGGATCACACTCTTCATGTATATAGAGCAGTGCTTCTCAAACTTTTCCATTTGATGACCCCTTTTACTCCGAGAAAATATTTTCGCAATCCTGGATATAGAGGTATATAAATTAGGAATACAAATTAAAACATTTACTAAAATTTCTGTGACCTCAAATTTTGTTACACGACCCCATATAGAGTTGTGATCCACACTTTGAGAAGCACTGATAGAGTATTCCACTAAGTGATTTCTGTAATGTTTATGTGCATATAATGAAAGGGATATGATTATAGGTAATGAACTAAGATAAGTGTAATGGTCACATAATCAATGATCTTGGATAGTTAAATGTATTTTGAAAAATTGCTATTTTTCAAATTATTCAAGATAGAGAAACATCTCAATGACAAAGAATGTAAAGAATAGTCTAATTCTTTGTCAATTCTTTTTCATTTCTCTATCTTGAAAGAAATACTGGTAAATAATCATTTTATTTAATACAGTGTCTATAAAATAAATAAAAAAACAATATATTCTAATAATCATTATTAAATTAAATTTTTAATATATTCACTCTCAATGCTAATACATATTTGTATTCTGATAGTTAACTCACTTCCATCAATAAAGAATTTACCAGCAATGAAATATTAATGTGGTATTGAATATATAGACTGCATTGTCAGATCAGTGATTTATCACACACACTAATACTCAGTATTTAATTCCAGAAACTTCATAATAAACACCAAAAATGACACAAATCAGTTATTGGTATTCCAGCTTAGTGGGTATAATGGTACCCTTCTCCATTATGATCATCAATGATGGAAATGATTTGACTATGCATTATTGGAGTAGATGGATAGACAGAGATATAGACATTACTTTGCAAAGTTGCTATTTCTAACGAATATCAATAATAATAATTACAAAACTAAACCAAACAGTTCTAACGACTCTGCAAGTCTAGAGTTCGGCCTGAGCTCAGGTCTTTAACTACTTTCGCAACTAAATATAATCAAATTCAAAACACAATCTACCAAAACTTTGTCTAACTGATGAAAACAAAACAACCAGAAACTTACAACTAGAAGTACCAATTAAGTGTTGATCTAGAACAACAAGATGATATTTAGAAACTTACACTAATAAATTGAATAAATTCTCAAAACAAGTTAAATAAAAATAACAAAAAAATATAAATTTATTAGACTCAAAAACACAAAAGTGTTAATTAAAGCTTTATTTAAACAGAATAAAGCACAATGAAATAAACGACAAAACTTATTTAATCCAATTCAATTATCCAAAAATCAAGTTGTTCATAAGAAGCAAACCTTAAATACTACTTAATTCTACTATCTCCACCACCGATACAAACTTGAAGCAATCGTTGAACTTTACAAGAAATTCAAATGTCACTTAGCTAACCTTACGTCAATACAACACCTCGTTGAGTCGTTGGTTGCATCGGCTTTTATATCGAGTGACATACAATCCTGTGCTGCTTCATTTACATAAATATATGTAACAGGTTTAAATTGATTAACTTATAGAGTTATCAGTTCATGTCATCCTCTTTGCAACTTAGACTTTACAATACAAACTTCAAGGGAACTTATTCAATAAATCCAAATTTACAAGCCAAATTCTAGCCCTTGAATTATAACGGAAATAATTTAATGATTGGAAATAATTTGAACTAAAGTTAGCGCCATCTCGTAATTAGAATAATAATTTTCATAATTATAATAATAATTAATTTTACTAAATCTATGAGTGGCGCCAATATTATAATAATATTTAATTTTACTAAATCTATGAGTGGCGCCATCTATTAATTAATAATTGAATTTGAATTTTTTTAACTAATTTATCTGAAGAAAAAAGTATTTCCAATCATTAAATTATTCCGTTATAATTCAAGGGCTAGAATTTGGCTTGTAAATTTGGATTTCTTTACAACTTAATTATATACGAACAAAGCATCAGTATGAGATTATTATATTCTCATATTGGATCAGTGGTAAACGTATTTAGATTAGATGATGATGTCATTACCCAGGACAGCTCTTCCGGAGGACCGTTTCCGATTCCGTAACACGTGATAGCTAACTACTACAACGGGGAATGTGGAAGTAGGTCAGCTGTAAAAAACTAAAAAATTAATACGTTAATAAAAAAAACGATAAATAATAAAAGTGCATAATAAAATAAAATAGGACAGGTCACTAAATAATAAAAGTGCATAATAAAATAAAATAGGACAGGTCAGAGTTACTTCCTCACAACTTGACTATTATGCTCATCTGAACTAGTTACTTCTTACTTTGGGATTATCTAAAAGATCATATCTACTGCCTACATTTACATCATTTGCAAATTTTTAGGATTTATTACAAATAGTGATAACAATCACAGTATTCTTAATTTTTTCCTTATACCTATATCTGAGAATGGTAAGTTCCTGACTTATGCAGCTAATTCCTCCCAAAAATTTCCATGTAAATTGAAAACTGAGTAAGTTCAACAATGCTTAAATTCAATATACTGTATATGAATGAGTGCATTAGTAAAAGAAATGGCTAAATAAAATTTATGAGCATACTTTAAAAATAAATAAAATTTAAGAGCACAAATGATATTTTTGCAAAAATGTAAACTGCTTATTAATTTTATGTTTTATGGATGTTTAACACAAATAAAAATAATTTTTCATCTGCATATCTCTGAAACTGCATAATTTTGAAACCATGTAAGTTGGGAATCTGCGAAGTTCGATCCTGCTTCTGAAACTTTGCCAGAGTTCCAACCCCTCACATAGCCCATGACATTAAACTACATTTACACCAATCAGTCCAAATGATTACAGCATCCTTAAACAAGTTAATCTTTATTAACTGTAACATCGTTAAATAATACTTGGAAAAAACAGCTCTAAATAGCAGCAAAGTATACAATATTTATTAATCATAAAAAATGCTAACATTTTCAGCTACTATGCCATCATCAGGCATATTCTAAAATCGAATATTTTACAAAAAGAATAAATGGTTTCCTTGACAACATCTTACGGAATCAAGTGATGATGATAATATCTATGTAAACATTTAAACTATAAACTAATAAATATATATATAAGCATAAACAAGTTATAATTACATTTAAAAATTTTTGGAGTACTTAGAATATTAATTTAGCATAAACAATAATAACATATTAAGATATTTTAATACAAATATATATACAACTTTAACTATTATGTTAAAATATATATAATATATATATTTTGCAGTCCGGATGATTGAAGTTTGCCTCTACATATGTGGTCTCTGTCCTTCCTTGTCTAAAGCATATTTCCAAGATTGCGGAGATTCCCAAGCCAGGCGATCGATTAATAACTTCTCTTTTTTGTTCCTTCATAAAATTTCTATCGTCTCCGTGATTACGGGTTGCATTTTTCGTTTCACTGATCTTACCACTTTTGCTTCCTCCCATTTTATATCCAAATCTCTAGAGTATGCCTCTGTTGCCAAGGCAGTATTTAGTTTGGCTTGTGAAATGTCTTTTTTGTGCTCTTCTATTATTTTTCCCAAGTTCTGTATCGTGACTCATATATGCTGCGTCCTTTTGTAAGTTTATTTAACGATACTCCGTATCATTAAATAAACTTACAAACTGAATATTAGAATAAAAAATTGTTCCTTCTACAACATAAATAAGAATGACTACAATACTGCACAATATCCACAAACAAGTTTCCAGACAACATATAACTAGAACACCACAATGAATGAAGTACTTGAAGACAATCACCACATGACGCTGGGAACAGAACAACGAAGGAACAACCACACTGGACATCGGTTTTGACAGCACTTATGCTTATGCCAATTTGCATATTCTCAACCATGTCTTGAATTCTTGAATAAATAAAAACTTTTTGCTTTCTTATATAAATAGTCTCCTGCTTTTTTTGCCATGAAATATACATATAAAACACACAAAACACATATATACACACATTGTTTATGTGAAATATACACATAAACAATATTATATTAAACATTAAATTAAAAATTTTTATCAAGCAAATTTTTGCCGATGAGAGTAAGAGTTCACCAACATGGCATCTGCTGTCACACTCCGTCCTCAGGTATCAGGTACTAACTTACTTATTCTTTTAAATTTTAAAGTAATTATTATTATGGAACAAAAATTTTTCTTAAACCTTACAGATCTACTATATATATATATATATATATATATATTTCTCTCTCTTCTCTACTCTCTATCTATTTTCTGTCTCTCAAGAACACAGGTTACATTGCCAGTAAAATGGATATGTCTAACATTTTATTTCATAATGGTCATTAGAAAATTTCATATTTTTGTTTGTTTAAATAAACACTGGATTTTGTGAATAAACATGTGTATGACCCAACATAAGAAATATTGATAAATCCATTGACAGATACTTGCAAACTATTTTTACCACCTCTGCAACCTCACAACAATAAGTCAAAACTCACTTACATCCAATTGAATATCATAAAGTCATTGAGCCCCTAAACAGGGCATTAAAAAGGGATAATAAAATTTTACCATATAGTCGACTGCACACTACTTTCCACACGTTAAAAAACATTAAGCTGCCAATACCACCACTCCAACAAGCTGGTATATACATCATTCCTATCTATAATAACGATTTAGATAGGCATGAAATATATGTTGGATGTATAGTAAAACATCCAATTAAGGGAACACAAAAACAGCATAGAAAAGGTCAACTTTAATACAGTGCTAGTCAAGCACTTCTACCAGTACGACATCAGCATCAAATGGACTAAGGCATGAGTCATCAGAACAGTGATAAAGCAGAGGATATTAAGATGGCCGAGGCCATTATCATTGAACAATATAAAAAGAAATTCTACGTCATAAATGACAATCTGTCTGTTAACATACTGCCTCAATGGCTTATATAATTTTGGTACATAACAAACCCACATTTACCACTAATTTTATTTGTTGAAATTGACATTCTTATAACTTATTTAATATTAATATTCATATTTATTATTTACATAAACTTAATAATTGTAGTTAATTTGATCCTTCTTTAAATATTTAAATTTGTAAAGCATTCTACACTTTGTTCCAAAACATTGTTTTAAGTATTGAAGATGACTTTAAGTTAAAAGTATTCCAAAAAACGCTAATAAATTATTTTTTCCACTTGAAACTCAGTGCTCATCGTTTTATATATGTTTAACATTGATTTAATAAAATGATTATTCAATAGTATTCTTTGCCTGATTAGTCCATAATCTGCAATTTTGTCATTAATAATTTTGTCAATGATCACTTTAATTGTCAATACCATATGTAATTATTGTAAATAAAATATATCTGTCTAATATGTTTTCTCTATCTTGAAAATATTAGAAGATATCAATTTTTTGACCTACACCTAAACATCCTAGATTAGTCATTGTCAATACATTTGCCATTTATCGTTACCAATATTATATTAGTTATAGTTCATTATCTATAGTCATATCATATCTCTCATCATTTTTGTGTAAACTGTCACATAAATACAAAAATCACTTTTAATGAAACATACAATAGATATATCAGATAAGCCTAATACATACCAAACAAATCCTTAATACTATAATGGAATTTTAATAATTTGAAGTAAATTTTTAACTAATACTAGTGCCATCTTGGAATCAATAAATAAACTAATAATTAAATTATGAGTGGCCGTAATAATTTAATAATTAAAATAGAATTTATAAATAATTTATCTGAATAAAAAATTTGCCTCAGCCTGGGATCGAGCTGGGAACTTTCAGGCTAATGTCTTGATATCCTAATTGCTA
The DNA here is from genome assembly GCA_000484575.1 of Olivierus martensii. Classification (NCBI taxonomy): domain Eukaryota; kingdom Metazoa; phylum Arthropoda; class Arachnida; order Scorpiones; family Buthidae; genus Olivierus; species Olivierus martensii. Next base: position 2,820 of record AYEL01060149.1, on the reverse strand, counting down.
GACCACCGAGGCTACCTGACAGATTGATTCTTCAGACATTAATACTATATAATGAATTTTAGAATCATAGATATTGATCCTAAAAATTAGAAATATTCCTGACTGGGCTTATCAAGCCACAAACCCATAATGGTACTAGTCAGGCAATATTTGACCAACACAGTCATAATTACAAAGTAAATCTTCGAGGATAATAATCAAATAAGCCTAATATATGCCAAATAAATCCTTGATACTAATGGAAAATTTTGAAATAAATTTGGTCTGAATCCATAATCCTGAAAAATCACTCTCTCAAGTGGCTTTGGTGATCTAGCAGTTAGGATGTTAGCCTTAAGATTCCTGGTTTGATCCTGGGCTGAGGCAGATTTTATTCTTCAGATAAATTATTTACAAATTCTATTTGTTAGTTTTGAGAAAACGGCAAAAAAACAAAAAGAAATACTTGCCGTTAATTAATTTATTAATGTATATTCAAAATATTTTTATATATTATTCTATATAGTGTTGGTTTCATACTACATAGAAAATTTTTACAAATTATTGCTTTTTAAATTTTTTATTTGCAAATTTTCCATGGTATGTTTATAGATGACCATACACAGCGTCAAAAATGAAGTAGGAAGTTTTTTTTTCAAAACATACCAGCACTGTACTCTTTATTTGTAATACCTTTTCTTTAAGTTGGACTTTTATTTTTGCATTTTTTTTATTTATTTTTTTCTGTATAATTCTCTCTCATTATCATTATTTATACTTCTCTTTATTCTTAGAGAATTTGTTTTTTCAGCAATTTTTGTGCATATAGTTCCAGCCTGGATGCCAACTTCTAAGGTATTTTTGATTGATAGACAACCTTTATTGAATTCTGATATTGCATTGGCAGCAGCACTTTGATTCAATTTAGATACACAAATGTTGTTTTTGGACATTTTTGCCATATCAATGAATGTAATGATTCATCAGCATTTTGAGTCTGTGCCTTGCATCTTTCTAACAGTTTTTTCAGTTAGCCTCTTATAAATAGGTATAAGATATTGGGCAACATCCCGATCAAGTTTTGTGCCTAACATGTTGCTATGTGATGGTGGCTTCTGTTTATTGGCAATTGCTCTATTATAGAAACAACAGGAACCTCCAATTGGACAGCTTTCATGATGTGGATCTTCATCTAGTGAAATACTGTGAAAAAATGTTGCCCAAATAGCATTTGTCATATTATTGATATTGTCTGTACTTCTAACTGCACGTCCATAATACACAGTCAATTTTTTAATTTTTTCTTCTGTAAGTTTTCCATTTTCTTTCCCTCAAATATATGGCAATTCTTTTCTAATATTTCGGAGTGCAATTCCAAGTCGTTTACTTACATGATTAACACATTCTTCTTTAGTAATATTTATCCCAGGATATACGTTCATTTTAGAGAGTTCTTTATAAGTTCAAGAATCTTCATCACCAAGCATATTACAATAACACATGTTGTATTTTGAATTGGAACAACTCCAAATTAATTTTGCTGCAGCTACTTCCATACCTCCTGATGGACCTGTGTAGTTAATATTGCAGCTGCCTTTGTGACCTTCAAACCAAACTTGAAATTCTGGAGAATCTTCCCCAAGTTCAGCTTTAGCTAGTGCACAGTAATGACAATACTTGCACATTACCTCAAAATGAAGGACTAAACCCGTAATGTATTTCAATTACACATCCTATACCAAAATTTGATGTGTGTCCTCTCTTGTGCCAAGTACTGTCATATGATACTGAAATATCAAGTATTTCATCTGAAGCATTAATATTCAAATCTCTGTATGTCTTTCTGACAGTGCTGCAGAATCAACTAAAACATTATTTACACAAACAATATTTGCTGATTCAATTTCTTTAGCATGATTGTCAAATGTTTTCTGCTGTATGCAAGGAATATCTACTGCATATGCATGCAGATTTTTCTAATCCAGAAAAACTACATCCATTATTCAGAAAAGCAGCCACCATCCTCCTTGTCACTTCTAGTGGCTTTCTTTTATCCTTCATTTCAATATACGGTGATGATAATTCCTCACTAACAGCCTGTTCACATATCTCACAATAAACACTCATTTTAGCACAGAGACCTGTACTTGACAAGAAGATGAAGCAAAGAGACTTATTATAGCAAACTGGGCATGCTAATTTATTTATTAATAATTCCAATTGAACACCAGTATAATAATGTTTGAAAAATTATCTGTGGCATTATCTGTTATCTCAAATTTATCTTGAAAGTGACTCATTTTTTTTCAGCTTTGCAATGTTTTTTACAATTGTCATCATCCTTTTGGTCATCACTGGCAAATTGATCATTGGAATTATTCGATTCAACTTCTTTTGTCTTAATTTTTTTACAGTTTCTTGCTTTTGCTAACTGTGCACGGCAAGATCCACCCCTTTTTTTTTAAATAATTTTTAGTCACAAATTTTGGAGGCATTTTTCTTCTGTAAAATAAAGTTCAAGCAATAACTTTTCCAATAACTTCAAGTCCAGTAAGTTCAAGCAATAACTTTTCCTTTTTTGATGACAGAGTAAAAAATTATATAAAAAATGAGAAAAATTGCTCAAAATACTCGCAAACTATAAAAAAATTATCCAAATACGAAGTTTTTTCTTAACTAAAATGAAACAAATTGCTTGAAAAAAGTAAAGATGGCGACCAAACAGAGCGATGTTGATCGAAGACCAATCAGAGTGACCGATTCACTTCGCAGTATGTCCAATGACCAATAGAATGATAGCTCTCATGCATTGCTTGAAAAATAGCATTGATGTTGTTTATA